>JABASI010000043.1:0-70216 GCA_019776505.1 Tomocerus nigrus | reverse complement strand
CTGAAAGTTATGTTTAGCGATTAGCACACAATAAGTATAATATTTTTATACGTATCTAAAGAGGCTATCTTGTTTACTCTCAATTATCTGTAGCATAATAAATATATGAAAACATTATGATAAATGCTCATCCCATGAAACGCATCGAAGCGAAGGAAGTTGAGAGTAAGTCGCAGATAAGAGAAGCTACCCATTAATTGTGGCCAACGACGAAGAAGAATTCCATTCCAGTTTCCAGTATTTTTATGACGTGAAGTGAAGCCCAGGAACATTTCCTTTAACTAACTAACTATCGCTTATGTAACATAATAAATATTTACATCTTAAATGACTACACCTAAGCGCATAGTCGATTTATACTTATATCCATGTATTTTAGCTTTATAGCTTGCTATACAGTGGTAGCTGTGCTTTGTCTGCTCGAGTCAAAGCAAAGCAATGTACATTGTGTATGTATGGATGGTTTTAGCCCGAAGTGTATGTATTCAATGTATTTGATGCATTGTGTTGTGCAGGCTATAGTTAAGTGTGTATAAAAGAGTGGTGAATTGGGAGTAGGAGATGACGTAAAGAGAGAAATGGTTTGTTGCTTGCGCAGGAACGAGCAGAGCGTATCAAGGGGGTTCGACAGACAGTGGAAAGGAAAGAAGAGGAATTGGTGGCCCGACTTGACGATCCTCATCACCATGACCAAGTTGTCGGGGAAGGGGAATCGAGCTGTCCTTGGTCTATGTAGTCATTCCCAACTCCCAACAGCTGACTTCAGTTCTCTTTAAACCTGTGGGATAGAATGATCAGGCCAGATCAGATGGTGACTCCATTCCATTGCACAGAAGAAAATCCTTTAGGTACACACAATATACTACCTACCTAGCCATAAGCCTACAAACTGAAAGACATAACATACCTACCTACTGTACAGACATTTAGAGATACATAGTTAGAGAGAACACATAGGACACAAACAGAAAACAAACAGGGAGAAATTCCATACGAGCATAAGAGATCGACATTCTCCTATTCGTAGCCTTCTACTCCACACACACACACACACAAATACACATCACACAATTTCATCGAGAATCGAGAGAGAGAAAATAGGAACTACTCTCTTCTTCAACTTGATCTACTTACATTATTACGAGAGACATCGGATAGGACACACATAGACATTGTAGCAGCAGAGCATAGTTTCTCTCAAAAATCCAATTGCGAACTAGAAACTGATTTTGGCCTGAGTCTCGGAAAGTATTTACATTCTCTACTATATAACAATTGTACTAGAGCAGCATTGCTCACACTTCTACTTAGCAAATCTATGGAAATTTTTAAGAAGCCATACACCAGAGTTATTAACTATGCAAGAAGCACATCAAATCAACAGCAACCACACGAAATTAGATTACTGAACTCAAGCTGTAATAATTCGGCTACTTCTTCAATAATGTACTCTACTCAATTCCATTATTATTACTGAATAATAAAATCTTTCATTACTTACACAAAAGAACAACTGCTGGAGGAAAAGAGAGAATTATTCCTCATTGTGTCTTCTTCACCTGCATATCTACTACCTAACTACAACAGTCCTTGTTTTCTTACTACTCAGTTACAGTAGTAGGAAAGATAAACTCGGAAGGAATATTATCCTGAAATCCAACAAAATGAGTTAACGTTCATTGAAACTCTTAACAGCGGTCTTCTCCTTGGAGCTAATAAACTCAGGCGAAATGGAAACAAGAAAAGTGATTGCTATAACTATGTGATTCGAGGATTTTATTCAATTCATGTGCAGAGAGTGGTGATCTGATAAGACGGCACTCTCAGCAAAATAGAAGGTGAGTCACTACATCATCATATACAAATACCCTCCTCTTCTTCTTCTCATCTATTACATCCTCATCCTTTAACATTCTCTGCAGCTCCCTTTGTCTGTTTCTCAGAATATATACCTACGTACTTATTGCATGTATTCTCCCTTGTCCACTTATTACTTCATACTACAACTCTAAAAAGGCCATTTCTGAAACTTTAAGTATACATGAGTAAATGAACAGGATACGTAAAATTCAAAATGAAGCATCTAATATCTATTCCATCGCATTTCACATATCTTTATCATAAAAACAGAAAGAGTACCTAGCTGAAAATATTATGGAAATCTTCCATAGTTTAGGGCATATGTATCCATGATATTCCATTCATGTCTGTAAATACAAATAATTGTATGCAGTGCGATGTAAATACTACGTCAAAGCATAAAAACTAGCATATATTTAAGTTGCAAGTAAAATTATTTTCCTTAAACTGTAGTCTATAGTTATCCTTAGAACACATCTGAACATAATTTCCTCCTGGATAGCAGGACAATTATAAAAAGTGCTATCCAAGTGTTCGATGTTCAGGAGAGAAAAATCCACTTACTGCGTTCTTAGTAAACGTAGTTTTTGACTTGCCTTGACTCAACCAGACTTGACTGGATTGTGTAATATGCTCATGTATTTAGGTATTAGCCTTTTTTACTCTCTCATGCAATGCATCCACATACATTATAAGTGTCCATTCCTATTCTCATACTTACTTGGATTTATACTGTTAATTTCTTAGCCCACTTTATGTTTGATATGCTGAGAGTTGAAAGAGATAGGGAGGTACTCTTCCTACAGATAGCTCAACAAAGTATTATAAAATGTGCCATATCTTCCCTGGCTACATGCATAATACTAAACGATACTCTTATTTATACAGTTTCGTAGTTATAAACGGGATAGGACATAGGAGATCCCATTTACATCCCCCCACTGCTGACTTAAGTTGGTGCACTGGCTGTGTGGGTACCTAGCCTGAGTCAGTCAGTCAGTCCGTCCGTCAGTTCTACGTAGCTTTGTGCACTTCAATTCACGTTCTCAGAATAGAAAGACTACCTAGCAACAGCACACAGCTGCTTGAGCTGCCTTACATACTTTGCTTTTGGCTATGTCAGTCTGTCTCCTAACTCCACATGCTATTCCTATGCTCTTCCTATACCACAGCCAGCTCTCGAGCGAGCTCTCTCTCCGACCAAAACATCCATCCATACGTCCTACACTCCCTCCCTACCTCGTCTATCTTACGACCAGACGACTAGCTATACCAGACAAACGAATGGAACACGAGCACATAATCACACATAAAGAGGAACACTAGATCTGCCCCTACCTCATCTTCTCCACACATACTTTCCCGAATTTTTCAATACACTTTAGTCTTCTGGCTAAGCTACCGTACATGCATATTCCAATAATAATTGTCTAAATTCAATCATACATATCACTGCAATTCTATGTATTTTAGTTTCAGAATATATTTTACCTAAGCAAACGAAAATATTCACCATTACCACCTGGTAGTTAAATGGAGATGATGAATTGAATTGTGTACACAAGTAAACGTTGTAACTTGGTAAAATGAGTGTCTCATTAATTTTTGATAGTCTTCAATTAGTCTAGTAATGAAAAGTATACGAGTATCTAATGAGCATAAAGAGCCTGATGGGACTTTTATTAACAATGTTAAATAGTTCTATGAAAAATTACAAACGTAATTGTTGATTTCAATGAAAGTGCTTGGTAAACTTCAGTTTTGTTACATTTCTTGCAGGTATTAGTTTGATTGTGAATCATTGAATGCCCATTTTAATGTCTTCAATTGAATTTGACATTCTTTAAAAATTTAGGTCCCATGTGTTGAGTTGAGCCATTATACAAATAGAAGATGTAGCATGCGCTGCTGTTATAAAGGAGAGAGAAGCCATAATATTATTTGTTCATCATTCCCAACTTTGTTTGTGAAAGTTTACATTTTGTCCCAGGGTGAAGGCAAATGTTGTAGAGAACGGCACACATGTAGTCACCTAAAGGGAACGAAACCTTGGCTTCGTATTCCTATTCGAACAAATACAGTATTTTGTTCTGATCTATAGTGGTTTTAGTGTGTTTGACTATAAGAGTGCACTAGTGCAGTATAGTCGAGGCTTTTCATCACTATTTCTCATGTTCTCCGTTTACCATTGCTTTGGTGGCTTGAGTGTTCTCTCGTGCTGTTTAACCATCTTTTACCATAACAGTGAGACTTGTGTTACTTTGTTGCACAAGTGTAGAATGAACATCTGATGGCTATAGAAAGGAGCCTATGAAATGTACATATAAATACATATATTTCTGGATAATGTTAACAGAAGTATTAAGCAAAGCTGGTCAATACTATCTCTCTCTGTGTTTGGTCTGCTTTGATATTTGTATTTATTCTATACGTTTGGTTTTGTAGATAAATAGAAGGAGATAGTCTGTTGAGAATGTTTCTATCTGGTCGTTCTATTACGTAACAATGTGATATCATATGGTAGGGAGTGTAGTCGTAATGTAAGAGTCTAAAAGTATTACTTGCATTATTGTATTACGAAGAAAACTCTCGAGCCAAGTTGAAATTGAAGTTGAGTTAAGTGAACAGCCTGGCTAACACAACAGAAAATAATAAAACAGCTCTACAGAAAGAGCCGCTTTGCATTTTCATAGATAGAATAGATAGGTTACGACAGATACATCTGTACACAAAGCTCTACTAGATACCTTGTCTCTATCCTATGGAACATTTTAGTCTAAAAAAGATCTATCCTTACTCCTTTTCCTAAGAAAGCTACTTCACTATGCATTCTCTTCTTCCTCTCTCTCTCTCTCCTTCATTTAAATTCATCCAAATATCCACTACTCAAAGCATAATCGTATAGTCCTAGTCTGTAGCACAAAGAGATATCACAATCTCCTACAAACAAATTCTGTCCGACTAAACCAGTCCTTTTGGTTTCCTCTTCTAGTGCTTCTTCTTACGTCTGTTGTCTCTCAGTTCCCCCTTCAATAATAATTATTACCGAACTCAAAGTATAAATTATCTATTGAAATGAATAATCTAATATCTTCCTTCCTAATCTAATATTCTACTCTACTTACTTTCTGTAGCAGAGCGATGTGATAGTAGTCAGATACCTACCCTTCATTTTAAATGTCTATCTGTTCACTTTTATGCAATCAAGATGTTACTACTAACGAAATAATAGGAATGCTAATAGTCTATTGTCTATTACAATCTTTTACTTCCAACTCTTAGTCAGTTTTTAACGAATATCACTCCTTGTATTCATTTCAATAGCATTTTTATGATTAGCATGAGCAACCTCATTTGATTCTCTTTCCATTTTAAGTAGCCAACCAATTGTCATTATACAGTCTACTGTGTAACCTTAACACAAGCATATTATCAGCACATACTGGTACTAATAACCTATATACTTATAATAGGTTTAGTAAGTAAAGCTAGGTACTTATATCATTTGCAACACAACCTCTGTTTATCTATATATAGGTTTACTATGTCCCAACTCCCAACCTTTTATCAGGGCTATGTGGTTTTGCCACCTTTAAGTGTCTAATTGGGAAAATGAGCTTTAGACACTACTGTGGCAATAATATTATGTGAACCACGCTAATAAAGTATATCCATAAATAGGTATATAGGTATAGGAATGAATCCTGATTCTGTGCATTGCATATCCCACTGATTTTATATTGCTAGTACTTATGTCTATGTTACAGTTGATACTGGGATTGTTAGCGGTGATCATAATACGTGTAATCGCTTCCTTCCCATTCCATTCGCATTCTAACTTCATTTTAGACGGAAAGGAACATAAGTAGAGACTGATATGTGTTTATTTTGAATAGTAATGCTATAAGAAGTGTAGTATAGCAGGGTAGGATAATGTGGTTGTTTGCTCTGCTTTTCTATGTTACTTGTCTAGCTGTGAGCAATATCGGTACATTCTACTCTGTACATCATAGAACTTTAACTCAACTCAACTCAACTAATGGTTATTCTCTAATTGTGGTGATAGTATTAATGAATTTGAAAAACAAAGCAAGGCAATTCACTTAACGCAATAACCTATTGGATATATCTTATCCAACATACATAAGTACTCTTATATATAGGTTATAATTATTGTTGTATTTGGAACTACACTATCAATTTTCAAGCTTTCTTATGGCTACTGCTTTGGTAATAACAATATGAGTAGCTAGTATATAAGTAGATAAGTATTACGAAGTATAATATATTAACAATGATTCACAGGGAACTTTTAACAAATTATCTATAAGTGCTCTGACGGAACAGCCTATATTATAGCAATTTAATCGTATACCTTGATTTTCTACAATGCTATAGCATAATATACTTAATGAGAAACTTTACAGTAAATTGCAACAAAGTAGAGGTACTAGCACTAGCAATGCTATGACTTACCTATGCTAACTATGATTCTATATGCTAACTATATAGCTGCTATAGTTATATTGTTCTGAAGTTGTTCTGAATGTTCCTCGTAGGCTTTTGGGTAGTTTTCCTCTGCTTTATATTACAATGGAAATGTAAATTGTGAGACTTGCATTGGTTTCAATGTACTTTGGAATTGAATCTGGTGGCAATGTTTGTTCACCTGTCCTGTTGGTGGAGAACTTCCCCTAAAGTACCTATATCTAAATAAATTGCACATATGTGTCCTATTGTCCTTAGAAGATAAACAAGAGCATTATTATTATGCATTGTTGTGGGGATATATATTAGATAGCAATAATATACTTTCTTGCAGTTAATTGTTGTTGGTCCATGTGAATAATTGCGTGTTGCGTGTGGCTATGTGTTGAAAGGAGGTCATTGACACAAATCCAGTTTCACTTTGGTCTCCCTGCCTTTGGCTTTCCTAATCGCTATCATTCGCCTATATGTACTGCTTCTCTGCTTCACTATGTATGCTGTTTAAGTCTGTACGATGCTTGGTCATGTACTTTAGCGTACATGTGGGCATGCCTTTAGTTCAGTTAGTTATTGACTGACTATTTTAACAAACATCGTATGTATGCTATCTGTCTCTCCTCTAAAATATAATAATATAATCATATGGCTTATCAGAAAAGTTGTAATAGCTAATTATTTATAGTGAGACTGGTTGCATATGCATTAGCAAAGAAAGAAAGAAGTGGATCTGTACTAAACCAGTATGTCCGTATAATATTATACATAACTTAAGTACCACATGTACATACATAACTGGCTTGACTACGTATTTATGTGCAGATTGTATAGCTATAGTACGTACGTACGTGTGAAATAAGTATGCAAGGATGGATGGATGGATGTAAATGTGCATTGTGGAAGTACTGTTGTTTTCTTGTGTCGAATCTCGTTTCTTTCAGCCTCTTCTACCAGTAGACAACATGGAGAGGAATATTACAGACACTGTTCATTTACCTTCTTCCATATACCTTTTGCCGCAACTAATAAATGTCTTTTATTTGTCAATAAGGTCTTCCAGAAAGTGTAGATCTATATAAGCTGAATGCATTTAATACCGTATTACAGACACTGTTCATTTACCTTCTTCCATATACCTTTTGCCGCAACTAATAAATGTCTTTTATTTGTCAATAAGGTCTTCCAGAAAGTGTAGATCTATATAAGCTGAATGCATTTTATACCGTTTGATACGAATCATCATATGAAAACCAAAGAAAATAAACCCAAAGTTGATTTTCTCAGTTTTAGTTTTGTTGTTTTGTGCTTTGTTCTGTTTTTACCTTTCTGTTCGTTTCGATTCTGATTACAGAACCTTTTCTATGTTCCTCGAGGACTGTTGATGGCTCTTTTGTGGATTTCCAAGCAAATTCTTCGAGGTACCTTAATTATCATTTCTTATTAAGTTATAATTTTCTCTTTTGTTTCCTCCCAACAACTGTCGCCGTCGCACAACCAGCGCATGAAAGACATTTCTTCGAATTTTGTTCGTCAATGCCCGCTTTTGTTCTTTACGTGAGCAAGTTTCGGTTTTTTTCGGAGTTTGGGTTAAGTTCAAGTACCTCCTGCCAAAGTTAACTGCGTAGCAGAAGTTCAGTGTAGCTATTTTATCTGTTTACTGCATTAAATGGGGTTTATTGACTTTAATATCTACGTAGCCCACTTATATTAATACTGTTTCGTTGCTTTACAGTTCACATAGTTTACCAAGAATATCATTTAATATTGAATGACTATACACCACGCACTTATACCTTCTCATTCCCATTTCAGCTAACGATAAACCATATACAGGCATTTTTACTTTATTCCGTAGAGAGTGATCATATCGATTCTTTTACAAAACGATTAGAGTTTACGAATTTTTTACTTCATTTCTAATGGAAAGTTTAAGCAGTTGAGCAATGGTCTTTGAATAAATTATGAGAAAAGTTAAAGATTCTGTTATAATCCCTTCCATGTATGTAGATGGTGGAGTTCAGCTTATCTTGCCTTAAACTAAATTGAGAAATCTGGATTTTACCGTTAGCATTGCATATAAAGAGGCTAAACCTTAAGAGTAGTTAGTAGTTACTTGACTTGACATGGATGGATGATGAGAATTGTCATTCTTTGAAGATAGGAAAGTTTTCTCTTTTTTCTTTCGTTATTCTGACGAATGTTCAGCATAAGTTTATGGTAATGCTTGTGGTTGTTCCTTGTTGCAATTGCCAGTCAATTGTATTTATCCATAATTCGCTCTTGTCACAAAACTATCTATTGTACACTGCTAAACTATCTATGCATGTAAGTGGTCTTTATTAACCCTGATACCGTGTGTTCTGTGCATATTGAAATATATACTACATATAAGAGATAATAACGCTTTATTAAGTTTCCTTATCTGTAGATGGGAATTGAGGGACTGTCTTGTTTTGTTTGTGTGAAGTGAATACAGACAACTTGTATTTCTGTGTCAGGGATAGTAATAAATGAATAGTAGTGTGCGCTCGTTAAGCTATAAGGCAATGCTTTAGCAATAGCAATATCTATGAGATGATATACAAGGCACAGTGTTTACTTTAGGGTCACGATGTAGTGAAACATGAGAAAAATCATAACTATGTACAAAATCACAAACATTTGAGCATGGAAGCCTGTTTGGATGTGATTACTCGCTTGCTGTGTATTCTGAACGTAGTTAACACTCGTTAATATACGAGATTTCTGCAGTAATTTGATAACCACTGCTCCTGGCACAATACAACTTCTAATCGTGATATTCTTGAGTAGAAGGTATTTATTTCTTATTTCATTAGGAACATCCTTGCTAAAATAAATAGCTCTACAGCCACATACATACGTGTACCTACTACGTAATAGTATTTGCTCTGTGGATTCTATTCGTCAACAGCAATGTAATCGAAGAGCAATCCTTTTTATTTCATACTATTTATTACGTTGCATTTAGTACTGCTGACTTACAATAGTATAATGTGTTTTTACCTTTCTGTTTAGCTAACAATGCACCTATCACTGCAAGTCCTTCGTTCTTTTGTAGAATTATAAAGATAGGAGATAGATTTTATCATTTCATGTGTATGTCTAAGTGTATTATCCCGTACATACCTACTACTAAACATAATTGACGTTATTTTTCTATTAAAGCCTTACCTACTTATTTAATATTACATAGGTAGATTTTATTAGGTATCTATTCTAGTTTTTTAGATAGGGATTCTTTCTAAGTTCACAAATAGTTGAGTAACAGACGGAATCCTTGCATTTTGCATCACCTCTCATACACGCTCAATGCATATAGATTCTTTGTGAGTAGAAAAAGACTTCACAACCAGCATTCATGAGTGAATAAAGTGTTTGGCAATAAATTGTGTTTGACAAGGACAGGCAAGTAATGGTCTGGCCTATTGCATTTTTATAGCTAGCGAGTGTATTTAGTTCTGCTGTGTTATAATACATTTTTTTATCTCTCTCCCTCTCTGTATACTTTGTAAGCAAATGCAAGCAAGGAGAGTCTCTTGCCTATTTGTTCCATTAAATGGATTGACTTGACTATCTGCAATGCACTAATGCTACGCAACACACAGCTTTACAGCTTTTTTCCATCCTCCGACAAACTAAATCTGGTCATGATGTTCTGCTGTATTTCTCTATATCTCCTAGTTGCAGATACTCGTCAAGAGCTCACATTTTCTGCAGTCCCAGTACAAAGTACAAATGTTTGATGTGAGCCCTATACACATTGCATGCGTATATACATTTATTTCGTGTACAAAACTCCTTTCTGCTCTTGTTGTTAGTGCTTTGCTGTACCTACCTACCTACTAGGCAGCAGAGACTATTGGTTTGTTGCTACCTTGGTCTTGCTAGAGTATAATAATAATATATACACATAGTATGTGCCTCCAGAGAAGAGAACAGAGATAATTGTATCAGGACTAGGACTAGCAGGGGCAATGCTTATAGGCAAACTACTTGTAAAATAGGACTTTGTACATGCAGATTGAGATTATATATCCATATGACTATGTAAGTATACTTAGGTATAAACGAAACAACTAGTGAGCACATTTATTTGTTAGCAAGAGTGTTCAAGGCTAGAAGCTCAGCGATCGTAGTTAAATCCCAAAAAGAAACTCATGCGTGTACATAGTTATTCCTACCTGCTCCACTAGCTAGAAATAAACAGAATCACTAATGGTCCTAGTCCTAACTCCTAACTACATTATAACCATGCTATAACCAACAACGTGCACTAACAATAAGAATCTAACAACTTTTATACTGAAAAACTTACAGAATTTCTCATGTTGTTTGTATAGCCTCAATAAAGTGTAGAAAATAGGTTTAGCTATAGACGAAAAATCGAAGCGAGGAGCCTATTTATTTCTTATACTTTGCTTGCGATTACTAGTCTTCTTTTAGGACTGTGACTATTCACGATTCACTTCACAGTTGACTTCTCATTGAGAATGAAAGGCTGCTATTAGTATAATAGTGTGCTAGCTAATGAAATGCATGCGAATCCGAAAGTCATTACAAAAGTATAAACTTAATGAAACTAAATTAAATGTACACTATCACCTAAAAACCTGAACTACAAACAAATTGTTGAAAGATATAGTCTCTCCCTTATAATGTTATAATAAATATTGAGACTGCTCACTTAGAAAAAAGTATCAGAACAGAACAAGAAGCATCTAGGTTGCATTTCTATTTACTTGGCTTGGAATGGCATTTGCACTCCAACACGAACACTTAAATAGCAAGAGAGCAAAAGGAAAAACATCTTATAGCTTATGGCAAGTCTCTCTGTAGCACAGGCTGACTGAAATCTCGTGCACACAGAATTTCTTACATGCCATGCAATCTATGCATATAGGTACAGTTACAGTTTCCGAATTCCCTACGTCTGCTTAATTTTATTTCAAAACTTTAGCTCGCTCATTTCAACACTTACGTAGGCAAAGTCAAGGATAAGCTTAGCATTGAGAAGCTCGGATATAATTTTATTTTAGATTACTGCTCACTCACTCCAACGGCAAGCCAACTACCAACATCATCCTAATCATTACGTTTTTCGTTTTCTGCTTAGAGCTACAATTTTACTCACTTGCCAGCTCTTTAGCCTTTGATATTCAGTTTTTGTATACATTATTAGATAACATAAATTTCAATGTACATTAACAAGATAAGTAGCATTTAAATTGACTTGTAAATGCATATATCATGTGAGTATGTGAAGATATAAATGCAAACATAGTATTAATTACAATAATAGGTGTATCTGTGTAGTGTGTAGGCATGTATGGTGTCATCTTACTTTACTACTATCTGTTGCTAACATAAGCATAACCATTATTCGCATTCACATGATGAGTGCCACCGTCAAGGTTGAAAAATTCTAATAAAAAACAACTCAACTGCTTTAGTACAAATGAGTTTGTAAATTAATACTGAACACAATAGAGTCCTCTACGGCAAACGACTTCCTTGCTAATGGAAATTAAAGAGCTGATACTATTAAAGGGATTGTAAAACTCATGGCTAAATACCTAAATGAAAGTCGAGACGACTGAATGCTTAAGTTCGCATTTAAACCTATTAAAGCCCACATTAAAAAGCCATTGCGTACGAGCGAGCTATTAATCATTATCGAGTCGTGTTCGCGTTGGAGCCTCTAAGTCTGGCCACTGTCATACGCATTCAGTTTTACAACATTTATTTTCATTATCAGAGTTACTAACTTTGCATAGCCTTGTTTCATCGGGGACGAATAATAATATGTTACTCATATACATTTATTGTAACATTTTAATGTAGATAGTTAGGTAAATTGCTTAATATTTATCTCGGCAAGACCTACTTTCATAAACGCTACGGTGGGTTGAATGTTTAATTGTCTGTGCTTGCTCTGAGTTGAATTTAGATACGAAATGTAAAATTAAAGTGTCAGATTTTTTGCGTAGATTAGGGTGGAGTCTGCACAGCAGAGTTTCAGCTGTTTTCTTTTGAATATCAAGATCAAGGTACTTGTAATAGCTTGTTTTTGTCTCCAGAATAAAGAAGAGATCCTTCAAGGTTGACTTTGAAGGATAGGATGCTAAAGCAGATGTAATATTTTCATATTTGGCTAGCAACTGCATGTACACTCCAACGCAAATTACTTAAACGTCTTCTTTCATCTCTATTTAGCGAGTAGCATTCGTTTTCGACGTGCAAGAATCCCAATCCTTGGTTAAGGCTCACTTTGATTTGTTTGGCACGTAGACACATTACAGAGTTACAAATAGATGCATATCTACATTTGCATTCTGACGTGCATTTTCAAAGCATTTATTTTAATGCCAACTCACTTAGTAAAGCTTAACAGAGCTGCAGATTAAAATTAAAACCTTCAAAGCTTCTCTAAAGCAGAGCGGAGATATATTCAGGAGTAGAACAAAGCAAATTAGCGCAATTAGTAGATGAAAGTAAATCTCTATTATCCAAAAACGTGCTCCGTACTCGAATTTAATAGACACCAAGTTTTACATTGTGCTTTTTGCAAAAGTTACGTTCGTCAAATTATCATGTAACATTATGTTCCTGATATACAATAATTATGCAACCATGACCTTTGCTCTATTTAGTTAATGTTTCAACAACACTTTTAAACTAATCATATAATCAGTTATCACTATCAGTGCGAGTTAGAGCTCTCTACGTAATTAATTGTAAGTAAACAAGAATTAGTGGCACAGTCTGTCGTAATATGGCAATAGAGAAGCATCATCCTAAATTTCTGGTGAAATAAAGCAAAAATATTACTCACTGCTGCAACAGTTAGTGACGAATCAACTGCGGTCGGGTATCACAGGATGTGTCATCCTTAACTAAGTAAACGAAGCACGATGTTTGTAACGTTCTTTGTGTCAGTCGACTCGAGTTCTTTAAGAAATGAAACGTCTTTTCCGTTGTACTTGCAAAATATTTTAGTAGAGAATTAGAGCTTCATGACATATTTTACTAAATCCGCATTGCATGCTTCCCGAATATTTCTTCATGGTGAGTGTACTCTATTATTATCTTCTGTAGAATCACATAATAGCATTTATTATCTTTCCCTGTAGGTATTTAAATATTTGCTTCTGATAGCAGTGATAACTTTCCTGTAGAAAAGCACACAATTTAACCCTAAATTTACTGTAAAGGTTTTTGAATCAGTGCATGCGTTCTGTTGCGAAATGGCCATGTGCATGTGCGTGCACAAAATCGCAATTCCAGCTAAACATTATTTATTTGAGAAAAAGAATACTTTTAAGAATTATGGAATATTTCCCAATTTTGTTTGTACTGACAAAGGTCACAATTACTAGTATTCGTAGAAAGAAGACAGTTCAGAATTTTTGAGTAAGTACTTGCCACGAAAGAATACTTTTCTGTTATATTTATATTAAGTATATTATGCATACATACATACAGCAGTAATCATAATAAACAATTTGGACCAATGCACATGCTCAAGCTACTAGTGAGCTACAAAAATGATAATTAAAAGTTGAAAGTATGTCATGTCATGTTCATATCTTATTCATTGCTGAGACTAGTGATCGATCCAATAATGCAGCAATGCAGTGCGCACACTTTTATAATTTTAATTCGTTTGTAATATTCTGACTATATCTCTTCAGAGTTCTATTAAAATCGTGCATATCAAGCAAAGTAGCAACATATTACCTAAAGTTATAATTGCAATGATTGCTGATAAAGCAGTGGACTATGAACTGTGCAAGTTTAATTTTTAATCTGGTTGCAATTGCAACTCACTTATCATTTCTATCTTGTTCTAAAAATGTAATCTTAATCTGCTATCAAAAGGGCATCATTTTGCAATTTGAATTTCCGGAAGTAGATTTTCATCGTCAGATATGAACTACACATGAAAATATATTCTGCTTTTAAAAGTTATTTTTGAAGGTATTTTTACATTTTTACTGATTACTTAAGCGTGGATGAATAAATCACGTTTCATTTTGCACTCAAGTGCTGTAATGTAAGGGAGTACAATACACCAACTATTATACTACAGTTACCGTGCTACAGTTGTTATGTAAAAGAGAAAACTAGGTATTTAACTTAGGTAGGTACTTATGTAAGCATTTTTATATGCGAGAATGAATACAAATATTAGACGCTATTTGATTCTACTGCGAATTACAATTTTTGCATAATGATAACCTATTAATTTTGGTGTAACCGTATCTACCCTTCTATCAATATTCAAGTAATAATATTATGGCTTTTACGCAGACTAACCAGTTTTAAAATGTCTCAACAAAATACTTACTCCAAGCTTTAGCTATGTCTTTCTTATATCTAATGGCTATGGTTTTCGAAATATCATTGAAATGTAATTTCCATGAATGAAATGTTTTCCATGAATGAAATGTAACATTTTATATAATTAAAGGCTTCTTTTATTTTCAGATGCATTCGGTTGAAAAGGAACCAGAGCCCCACGAGGTGATTCTCGGGCTAGGTCTTCTGATTACAGAAGGGAGACTACCAGGATTGACTGCCCGAGGATATGGAGAAGGACCTCACTGTGCACAGTATATTCAAAACAATGCAAAAGTTCACAACTGTAATGCAGACAATCATTTGGTAAGCTATCTAACTTTCTGTAACCACAGATAATTATCGACAAGCGGCAGAGATTGCAAATATTATGAAAGACAATATTTCCATTTCTGCAATTGTTTCCTTTGTTTTGCTGTTAGTTATGAATTTTAATGATTTTGTGTGTCTATTTATGATAATATAGTGCGTTAGGGAGGAGAATTTAAGAAAACATGTCGGACTACTTTGGGGGAATGGAGTACCACTGTGTGTGGAAGTGCTTCTCTGCTCCGATTGTCAATGTGGAAGAGATAAGTCGACAACATCAGAAGTGTCGCCAATGCCAGATCCAGCGTATGTCCTACTGGAGCAGTGGACCGTGTCAGCGTCTGTCAAAAGAGGTCACGACGAAAATCAGCAGGGCTCTAACAGTGGAAGGAGTCTGTTAACAGCAGTGCGATCGTTTCTACATTTTTCTCAGCTGTCAGCTTGGTTGTCGCTGTCCAAGGATCACTGTGAAGAACAACATCATGTCATGTCAAGAGTTACAATGCCTGGAGAGGACTTTGGTTCTAAATTCGTCCAGCCACCTGAGGACCACGAATTTCCTCCTGCTATGTTCAAAAACCATAGTGTTAAGGTATTATCCATGAACATTACACAAATGATATTCTTATTTGGATGCTAATCAGCTGGATTTTGAAACTTCATGTTGTACTTTGTGTGCAGGTTCTTGTTAAATCACTGCCACGACTAGGGAAGATCCCTCAGATCTTCTGTTCAAATCTTGTGTGTCCTGTGAAAAGTGGTAAAAGGTCACCGATGTTGAGTGAAGGTCTATTAGATCCGTCGCCGTTGATAAGGCGCTTTCACAGTCCAGTTCGGGAGTCTCCAGATCATCTTCTTTTCATTCCGAGACCTACGCCGATTGATGATCGTTTACCGTCTACATGTACAATACCTGGAAAACATCATTGTATTCAGGTCAATATTGAATCATTGATGATATGTTTCGTGCACTCACACTATAAGTATTAAAAATTTCGTATATGGGATATTAACGATATTTGTAATGGTGCTGTAGGAGGATGAGGAAGATGTGTCGAAATCGAAATCACGGAAGTCTAGCAACCGTATATCTCGTCGGGATTTGTTTCTGAAATCGGTTGCGAATCGGTTGATACCACAGGAAGTACTAAATCGTTGCTCACACGTGGAGATGACCCGAGAAAGCTCTCCAGTCACTACGAGTGATGAGGAATCCGAATCAGGGAAAGCGAAAAATCGTCCTATTCCAACTTTGCACGAGAAAATAAAGTTTCGCAAATCCCTTGACTCAGCAGCTTCTTTGGTGTTTCACGGAAAAACTGGGCTTCCACTGACGTCAAGTCCAGCTCCATTGCGTAAAGGTCAAGATCGATTTGACTTCGACTCTTCGCTGATTTCTCCTGCTCATTTGAAGTCAGCCATAAACCAATCTCACTGCCCTCCAAGGTCTGTACAGGCAGCTTGCAAGACAATGTCATTATTTATTTAACAAGATCTCGTACATGGATCATTACTTATTGTGTTGTTTGTGATCTAGGTCATCGGAGGCATCGCAAGCTTTGTTGGGATCATTCGAGGAATCCGTATTGAATGGTAGGATTGAACCTGTTTCAACTGTAGAAGGATTTACAGCAGAAATAGGAGCAAGTGGATCGTTTTGTCCAGCTCACATCCATCTTCCAGTCACTGTATTCTTCTATACATTCTGCGATAACGATAAAGTATCAACACCTTATTTGGTAAGTGAATAAAAGAGATAGTTCCTCTTTCTGTGTTTAATTATCTTCACCAGGGACGGAGGAATAATAATTTGTGTTTGGATTGTGCAGGCGCATATTAACGTCGGTCGCAAAGGCTACTTGGTACCGAGAAAAGGGACAGTTCAAGTGACGCTGTTCAACCCGTTGCGTACTGTGATCAAAATGTTTGTGGTTATGTACGACCTGAGTGATATGCCGCCAGATTCGCAGACATTTGTCAGGCAGAGGACGTTGTACATGCCATTGGGAGAGTCAGACGGTCATCCTCACGCGCAGAGATGGCTTCGTTATCTAATTCACCTTCGATTCACTTCCTCTCGTTCGGGGAAAATTTACCTTCACACAGATCTCCGCATCGTCATATTTCGCAAGTCAGATGCAGACACTGCCATGGGCCACAGTTTGTCTCCTCACGAACTTCGTTCTTTCACGTATACACCCCAAAATCCTAAATATAGTCCGAGAATGTCCCAATTGATGTAGGATGTACGAGTAGAACTGTATTATTATTATTTGCCGTGTAGTGTGTACGATAACTGTGGATCGATTGCATTCGCTGCTTTTTTGATCTACTTACAAGAAAATAGATTTACACTGCGGATATTCGTCGCAGCTATATGGAAAATGTAATGTATGTATGTCCGTGTATATCTGTAATAGAAAATGTAGTTGTAGTTTTTGAACGTACAGATCCTTCTGTTAGTAAAAGACCATCGTTACATAAATATATGAGAAAAAAGTAAAAAATATTCCGCTGGAACTCGGAATTCCTTGAATTTGTCAATAATCCTAGAAAGTGCGTGTGTTGTGTCGGCAAGTGTGAATTTACAATATTACAAAAAACAATGTAGGTACTTCTATGTACAGATCTTCATGCTATGAAATCAAATACTTTTGTGTTGTATCTTTGGACGGTATTCTATTCCAATGTACTCTTTAAGTTACAGTTTATTACAAGATTGTTGCATTTCTGTTCGGTTGAAGTGAAAAACTATTAGTACATCACACACATCGTAGTTTTAATTTTGGTGGAACTGTTTACATCACTACTGGTTTAAATGCTTCGATAGGATTAAAATTGTGTTTGTCTGTTGTCCAATGACATTTTACTGCCTACGTCAACAACAATGCTGTGTTTCTCCACTGTCTCTGTTCTTTGTGTGTGATTATGGAAGTAAATTACAAAGGGACATATTGTTATGTACTAATAATAACTAATTACTCTAAATACCAGTGATGGTACATGTACATAATAATAATTGTCAAAATATCTCCATACTTAGAGAGAGACAAGTATAACAAACTGTGTCAATACTAGAAATGTAATATAATATGATAGAGAATATCGCAGTTAATCTTAATCACACTTATAATGTTATTGGAGCAGTGAAGCTTAGAGTGGACTAACGAACATAAATGGAAAAGGGGAAGATGGTAGAATGGAATTGTACAAGTCTCGATTGTGTGTACTATTTAGAAGTTTAAACTCTTAGTCGAATCTACCATGTATATATACATAAAAATATCTGTTAGCTGAAGATGTATATAGCTGTGCTATGTACCAATATATAAATATACGAATCAAATACATAGTGAAGTAACTAACATTTGTAGTAGAAGTGTAAGCACTAACATGCCACATTACTCCTTCCTTCCCTAAAATTGTAAAATTACAAGGATTACTTCAAAAGCTCTTGTCTTCAGTATGATTTGATATCCTCTATATCTATATTCAATTTATTCGGAGTGATTTCTTGTGGAAAACAATTGTTTTTAATGTAATTCCTCCAAACTGTGTACAGAACAGAACGGATAGTAATGAATGACAGTTTGGGAACGCTCTGTCTATTATTCTAGCTAATAAGAAATATCTGTAGACGACTGTGGTTGGTTGAGATCTTTGGACATCACACCCCAACCTCACCTGCAATATAACAAGTCTATCAATCTTTCGAAAATCTAAGATATACTGTACATCACGAAACAATCAAGCGAAGACGAAGATCGACGATGCAAACAATGTGTGTACATGTTAATACAACTTTCTGTCAGTCTTTCAATCCCAAAATATTTCAATAGGTGCTTACTCGCAGTTTATTTTTTGTAGACGCTCTCGATATCGGGTCATATTTAAATATATGTCTATATTATGAATAAAATTAACAATGAAACTGTGCAAATACAAATACAACAACTCTCTGGTCACTTTATTACATTTTCATACATTTCATGTGTTTACCTACCTAAATGGCACCCACTGCTGTTACCTACCCATCATCCGGAAGACATTAAAATTGTTGGGAACCCGGAATTTGCCAAACAAATGCAGATTGACTTATGGCGTCGAAAAATGAATTATCATATTAGATTCTGACAGAGTAAATAGGTAAATGTGTAATTTTTGCATTTTATTCATGAACTTTTACTGCGCATCTCCCTTTGGAGTTTACAAGCAAAAAATTAGCTCGTAAACCGAAAGTGCATTTCAATTTAGAATTACAATTTCAATTGACTTGGTTGTTGTTGTGTTTGAAAATCCACAACAGTTTACTATTCTCATCCTATGCAATTAAATATCAATACTTATTTACGTTGAAATTGTGAATTTTTGAAATAATATTTAGGAATCATGGCTTCAAATTAAAAGGCGAGTATGAATGAACTAACCAAGCAACGAATGCTTTAATGATAGATCTACTTACCAAACCGTAATCAAATGAGTAATGTCCATAAGAAACTATAACATGGTGACGGTGAGTTAATAAGATATTGGTCTTGATGGACATGTTGACCAGTTGACCTATGATTTTATGAAATGCATTAAAGAAAAATGAGATTTTGATTGATTTATTAGAATAATGAATAGTAGATTAGATACAAACTCTCCTCCGTACAATAATAAAAGTTGCAACGGTGCTTATCAAGAAGTAAACTGCCCTGAGGGTAATAGTAGTATGTACGTAATATTAAATTGACAATTTTATTTATAAAACATTGCTCCAAGCGTATAAAAATGCATTTTAAAACTTGTAAAACAATTTCGAACAAAGACTAACTATGAATTAAATAACAATATTTTTGTGTTCCACTTTAATACAAAACATCTCAGGGTCAGTCGCAGAGTTTCCAGACTCGAACGAAAGGTTCCCAGAACTATGTTGAGTATATTTAAAGTTGATTTTCTGCTCTGTTCATTACAATAGTTTGATTCTTTCCTCATGCCAATCAACCAGCCTGCAATTGAAAGGAGAAAGTCTCTCTGTTACTGCCGTCTCGCTCTTTCTATTTCAAAGAAAGACTGAGCTGAGGTAAAATCATAGAAAATTTCCCTAAAAATTCTCGATTTGCATATTATATTTTATCTATATAGAATTTTGTGTTATTGTTAAATTATTCAATAGTATAGTATGGTAGAGCTAGAATCGGGTATGAATTACCCCGAATTTCTATTTTCGAGTCCAAAGTTGTTTTGTGTTTAATTTTGTTTTCCACGTCAATTAGTACGATACTTTCTCATTTTTTGAATAGCTAAGATTACATTTTCTTGAGTGCAACAACAAACAAAAATTGCTAAATGAAATGATTAAAGGAGAAAAAGATTTTATTTGTACGTCCGATCCTTGTGTATGTCGGCTGCTAAATCTTTTGCCTATGACATTTTCCTATCCTCGCTATATAATTATTCATATAAATTGGTTTTAAATGTTCAGTTTATGATTCAATTGCAGTTTTACGTATTATTATGAATTGTTGTATCTGGTAGTTCCTATCTGTGTGTACTATCGATTAGCACTCTATGTATGTACGTATGTATGAATTTTTTTTAAATATCTGAGGTTTTTTAAGATTTTGAATATAATGATGTATGTTTATTTACGTATGAATAAGTTTTAAAGGGAGTACTGCGCTTATTTTGTATCTTAGTATAACTTTAATGTTTGATTTATGAAAAACAATTTTTCAATAACCTATCTTTCTAATAAATTAATTTGTATTGTATGTTATAGTAGTAGTATTTTCTATTGTATAAGTATCTAATATTTCTTTCTGCATCATCAAACGTAACTTACAGAGCCGCCCGACAAACAGAATACAGTCAACATTAACAATGTCTCATATCATCTCATAATTACAATAAACGACAATGATCATGCAACAGTATACAAGATTACTCGACCAACAGTACAAAATATTTAAAATTTTCTGTTATTTTAATTTAAATCATGATAGAGTAATTAATAACGATATATAGGAACAGGTTACTCTCACTCCTCTGGCTATCTCTCTATATTATGTTATTTCAAGGAGGAGTAACTGCAATTAAATTCTATTATTAATGTAACTATAAATTACGGCATTCTTTCTTTCCTATACCTGTATTTATACTTACCTAGGTATTCCCTAACTAGTTTCTTAGATTATTTCTCGCTTCATTCCCTAACCCTACTAAATATAGATAGATACTGAATCTTTAAATGGAAAAGCAACTTTTTTATACAAGATGTTGTACATTACGGATACAAAATCATCATCATCGTCGTTCATTACATTACTTTTACGTTTTTTACGTTACTGTATCGTTTCGCCCACTACTACGGTTTAATTTACTGTATTGTATTTCCTTTGGTATAAAAATGATTGTTATTGCTCAGGTGGGACTTTCTCTTTACTTTCTTTTTGGGGGGAGAATTATGGTACTGGTGGGTAGATACTGCTACTTTCGGATACTATAGTATTGTTCTAGTGTAAGTATTTAGTATTACTATTACGAATACGATACTGCTCCGTCTACTACCCATCACACAAAATGGCACATGCTTTTTTTCTGCCGTCCCTTTATATACAGTATGATGCATTCATTAGATTTTACTTTTTTTTTCTTTCATATCTGGTCAAGTAAGTAATAGTAATATTATTATTACTGTTTAGATTTCGGATTGATTTCTTTTTAACGATAAGGACATTAAAGAAAGTTTCTGGCTAATACATAATATTAAATATCGTTGTACTTTCAGTATATTATTATTATATATTTATGAATGACTCTGTTTGAAAAATGTCTGCCATCCGGTTGTTGGGATGACGTGATGGGCACTAGATCAGAGAATAGGCAGATAAAATCAGTTATAGTTATGATAACACAATAAGCAAAAGTTTATTAATTGGAGGTGCAATATAATATAGTAGATGATACATAATTAAATAAATTGGAGAAACCACAACCCCCCTAAATTGTACAGAGTCGAGTGGAGCCATTTCTTCTTTTTTAAATCACGTGATTGCCGCTACAACAGGTACGAACTCCAGGAGAGACAGAGAGACACAGGCACAGCTCCACCTAAAAATAGGTCACATACACCAACGCACAACAATATCGACAGTACGGTTAAAAAGTTTTGAAAAAAAAATAATGTGAAAATCATAAGACCATGGGGTCTGAGTTGTTATCTCTAAGAATTGAAAGTCAAAAGAGTTTCTTTTCAAGGAGAGTTAATTGCGATGACAGAGTCAGCAAACACAACAGCAGAAAATGGGAAAATGGCGAAAAACAAACAAGTTTTCAGATCAATTAATTTAGCACCGAGTTGAAGAAAATTTGAGCAAGATAGATGTGGTATGAGGAATTTGAGACAAAACGAGGAAATGATAAAATGGTACACAAAATCATAGAGAACGAAAACAAACAATAAGAAGAGAGGTTAAAATAATTTTGACATCATGCAAATGGAGAAGTGACATATTTTGATGGAAAAGTTTTCGGAATAGTAGATAGACACTCAGCTGTCATTTTGCTTCTATTGGACACTGGATGGCCCGACTTTTTATTTATATTACCTTTAAAAAATTACGAATCACGTGTCAACAGCAAATAATTCTTTGTGCAGGGCAGGGAACTCCAAGTGTGGGGACATTCTCCTGAGTCTTCCCAAAGCTTCCAGATGGAGAAGTCCCAATTCCCTAGACAAAAACTGTTTTGTTAACTGTTCCCTTTATTATTTAAAATGGTCTGTAACCAGTGACACGACATTTACCTTAGCTGAGGTACACGTGCTAGCAAGGCGTCCACGACCGTTACATCTCCCTTAATTGGATGGCGATGCGTCTTAACAACTTCAAACCTAAGCGACCGAAGAACTGCCCCGTTTAGTCGACCAATCTCTCCCGTACCTTTTAGGCCCGGTCGGTCTTTATCACAAAAAGCAGGGAAATACACAAATAATTCATGAATAATGGACATCGGATTAAATTACTGATGTGCAAGAGTTTTAATGAGTGTTTACGTTTATTACCCGGAGAGAGGAGGACAAAGGCGGAGTAGAGGGCAAGTTGCGTATCGTTGAGTTTGAGTTCGGCGAGGGCACGAGCTACATCAAACAGGGAAGAAACAAGCTTCATTTCTGTGGTGTCCGCCGTTAAAAAGGCTTCCGGTGGCAAGAGGGTCTCTCCAAAGAGGACGGAGTTGGTCGCTGGATCAAAATGCCGTGAGACACGGAGAACGACCAGCTCAAAGGCGCCTGCCTTTAGGAGAACTATCTGATCGTCTTGCGGCAACTTCATGAAGCCGGGCACCATCTTGGCGAACTCGATGATTTGTTGAACAACTCCCGTGAGGCGGGATGCCGCCTCCAGCCACAACTCTTCGTGACTTAAATCTTTGTAATATAAAACTTTTGAGATGTCCTGAGGACGTCGGAGCATCTCTGCTACTTGCTCTGTTCACAATAATATTTTCATCAATTCTCTTATCCAATACAATCATGTATCGCCATAATATTAATAATAATAAATAAGACTTTATTTCTGCCAGTACATTTTTCCAAAGCATTTTAGCAACAATGTTGCATCTTAAGATAACGGCGCATTTGAAACCGGTGCTTGTGCGTGCAAAGTGCATTCGACGAAATATACTGTACAGAGTGAAATGTGTGTGCAAATGAAAATATTCGTTCATTACCCATACCATTGGAATAGAGGCATGTTCTGTTATGAGCATCTGTGATAGTTCTGGCTAGTAGCTCGGAGATCTGAACTGAATCTGCGGGATGAGCTGTGGTAGTGGGTATTGACGAACTCATCAACATCGGCCCTTGTGAGTCGGGTAATTCTGATGAATTAGACCTAGGTTCAAAACCAGCTCCACTACTCGTTGTCGAATCTACAAAATCGGGTCCTATAGTATCATAGCTAATGCCCGCACTGGGTGGACCTCCAAAGTAAGAAGCAGGTCCATTCGGGGTGTACCTGCAAAATCCACCAACAAACGAATTACAACAAAATCCTTTTTCTTTCCAAATCCTTCGCCCTGCCATGCCGGCAGTCTAGTGTCTAGACGCATTAGACTCCACTTTTCAGGATTATCAAAATCTACTCTTAGAAAATGTTCAATAATAAATCCGGGACTTACTCGTAGTGATTGTAAGTATTTGTATGGGGATAGGGCATATTCTGGTCTGAGGATGAGGGAAGATTTGTGTGGTCGAAACCAGAGGAGTCTGGGGCAGCTTCTACACTATTAGGGGGCACTTTCATTTGCGCTCTGTGGTAACGAACTTCATCCTCCACCTTTTCTCGCTGCTTCTTCGACATACGACCGAACTTGACGGCTAAACAAAACAGAAAGGTACACCATTAATTAGTTTGTGTTTACCTCAATAGGTTAATTAAGCCTTGATTTAGATGCCTACTTAACTGAAAAAAACTACAATTTCAAAAATAACTAGTTCATATGCATTTTTTACCGTTAAGTAAACCGTTATAAAATGAATGATTCCAGCATAGCATCGTTTTTTCACGGGAGACAAATACATACATACTGCATAGTTTGTATTGTAGTAATAATGGGATTAATAATGGCTAAGAATTCGGAAAATTGTTAACCATTTTAATAGCCACATCACCTCTGACATACATTTTACTAGTAAAATTGCAGAGTGAATTATTGGCTGACATTATAATAGAGAAGCTATTACTACTGTAGTAATAGTAATCGTACGAACTTTGCTCTTTAACAAAGTAAAGAATAGAATGACAGGGAGTGATTATTCGAGGCACTGAGACAGACACGAGACATTTTGGATATATAGACCTTGTGTGTATCTCTTACAGTCAATTGCACTTGGCGAGACAGTCAACAGTGCGAGAAAGTATTGCTTAATAGGTTAAACGTATTTAAATTAAATGTTACGTAAAAGTGGCTACCTAACTTAAGATTGTAATGGCAAATCTAAAGATTAGAATAAATATACATAAAAAGAGCTTATCATCAGAGTAATAACTTTGCATGTAAGTAAATAGCATAACGTAATAAAAACTTAATTGCAATTTATTATTTCACACACAGGTACTTGAGATGCATAATGCATTAGCCATATGTACCAATAAGTGTCGTGTCTGCGTGTAATGAATCTGCTTCGTATATACAATCAATTTCTTATCTTTATCTAGCATCAAAGTTGATGCTGATGTTAATCCTCAAGTAATTACATTGTTTACAAAAATCAAAGCAAAAAACATTAGTTGATGTGGTATTAGGTGGTACAGCCTTGCCTTCACTAACTAAGTGAACATTTTTCATCCAAAAAAAGGATTGTTTAGCACGCTTAAACTCTAACCGTGGCCAAAGACAAGATAATTATTAATTTAATATTATTATTATGGAACCCATGTGAATGTGAGTTCATTGCTCATAGCTATAGAGTATTTGCAGACTACAGCTATTTGGAAATTGGTTACGTAAGAGAATGTGATATGATGCTATATGAACTATTGTCGAGCTTTGGTCATTATAATGGTGCGTGGCAATGTTCGCTCCCTCGTCTCGCCTTACGTCGCATACGTGCAAGTAGCCTTTCGTGACATTATGTAAGGACGGGAGAGCCCAAACAAATCCAAAAAGCCTATTATGTTCTGGAGTACAGTAAAAGTGTATAATCATCACTTGACATACGAAAGTAAAAGCGGGTAGTACCTATACAGAATGATATTAGGCTTCTATTAGTAGCCAAGCCATATATGTAGTAGTAGCTATTAGCATTCATCTGATAGCCTAGTATTTAGAGCAGCAACCATAGAATTTTAGTTATATAGCGAGGAAATCGATTTGCAGACTTAAACATGCTTGTTATATGGAAATGCATAAATATTGTATATATATGTGGAGCTCTAATATTATGAGTATCTTGAATCTGCATCGTCCCACCACTAGTTCCGAGAGTTTCCCTTTTCGGAAATAAACAATAAAATTAATAGTTGAAAGTATGCCGAATGAAATGAACTCTTGCACTTTTCCTTATCACGATCACACTCCTCTAAAGCACTTTCCTAAATTCTGTCAATATGTTCTTTCCAATTTTAGCCAGAATTCCATTACATACCTTATGCATACTAACGAGATTAATTAAATTATATGCTCATAAAAATTCATTTTCCCAATCTCCTCGGTACATTATACAAAAATGTATGTACATGATAGACGCAGATAGTGACTTGGAGATAAAGTTTACATTCGAGAAAGCACGTCTGAAGATAAGAGATTTTTCCACTAAATCCACCTTAGCTCTGTATTTTCATATCTAAATTAGGAGCTACTCATTCAATTTGTTTACAGCTAGTGCTTATATTAAAAAATAATCGTCCTTCGAACTCTATCAACTGTTACGCCGTGGGAATGAACTGCTTAGGTAGCTATCTTATGAATTTGGGGCATGTGTGCATATTTATTCCCATCAAAAGTAAACATATGCAAATAGCATTCTTCTAGTAATACTTTAGGCTCATTTTAGCAACTAAATTTATATTTAGTATAACAATAAAAACATTAACAATAAGGCACTTACAGTTGTGCACAACTATATATCATGGAGAATACAATGGAGCTGAACAATAGCAACATTCACAGTGTTATGGAATTGATCAGGTGCAATTCTGCTCTGTATGCTGATTACTTTGTTATCAGCATTTGCCCCAGTTCCATTCCATTACATACGTTAACACTTTACTATGTATGTTTGTTTCGGAATATCACCACACATAGCAAATTCATTACTACCCAAATGCTACAGAGCTATTAAAGCTATGCTAAATATTTTGGCAAATAAAATAAATCCGTTTTCTCTGCTGTGTGCCGTGATGATGGTGGCAGTAGTGGATGGAAAGCAATTTACATCTTACAATGAAAACCAATAAACATAATCAACTACACATTAGGAAAGACAAACAATTCGTGGCAACTATTCCTTTATTCAGAGACTCTTATATATTTAGAGTCTATATATTGTATGCAACATGGAAATTGTGGTTACTCGCGAAATTATGACTATTAATAGTTTTAGGAATCAACATTTGTGTATGTTTCCGTTGTAAATGGAGAGCAGAGGATGGGGAATGAGATTGTGTGTAGAAAATGCGTGTCTCTAGGTATCCATCTCCATGTAGCCCCAGACACAAGTAATAATTCTACGTTACTAACTCATTAAGTCTGGGAAATTGGTATGCTAGAGATAGAGAAGAGTTAGTCGTTTTGGGGCCACGACAGGAATGTTTTATTGATGCTATCCTACATCCTAGCCAATGTGTGTGTAAGACAATGTAGGCCGTGATATATAGACAAAGTTTAGTTTAGTGCCATCCTGAAATGTAGATATGTATTTGTACGTGCGACTTCGTTTGGGTTACTTTACTCTGTCTGGCTGCTCGATGATGTGATGTGACTTTTCCGAGTATATTGTCGGAAAGCTTTTTGGGTACAAGCTGTCTGCAGTTGTGTTCGGCTCTAAAAAATCGGGACAATACCCTGTACATGTTGGATATTATGTCTACCACTAGGGGTAAGCTACCCGATTCATAACCGCTACTACCAGTTGACGTAAACGAAACGACAATGACGGATATTATACAGAAGCTAGGCTTGTTGGAAATAACATTTCCACTCAAATAATATGCCAAACATTGCACAAATACCTACACATGAACTATATAGATAAATGCTAGCTAAAGGCACAAGGAAACATGCATACACCAATACGACAGCTCCATTATATCCATCATTAGTTTAGGGTATTAATAAGAGGGACTCAACATTTAAGATACCTACACAGTGATAGAGCATGTCATTCAATATTAACTATACATCAGACAAAGTACACAGACACAAACAAAGTATCAAGAATTGAGGAAAATACTAGTGAGAGAGATACATAAAGCATGTTAGCCTATAGGCGAATCTATTATGAAAGCGTAGTAGTAGTAAGGATCAAAGAGCATATTATATTTATCCAGAGAAGACACGTAATAGGTTTACGTAAAAGTAAAGACCTATTTTTGGTTTGGATGAGACAGTGGACAAATAATGTGCAATAAATGTTGTATAGGGATGAGATGGAGTCAGAGACGTAGACAGAAGAGAGAGATGTAGAGAAATACATGGATTTAATTTCAGTTGACTTTAGTGGAGAATTCGGCTTAGGCTTAAGTCTACATGGATTGGGCTCTATTTGTGTTTGTATTTGTGTGTGCCTTGCATAACACTTGCCGTCCCTTCTTCTTCTATTATAGCAACCAGAGAGCTTTCATATTATTCCTTCTCATCTTATACATACACACGAACGAACTAAGTATAGACGTCCTTATGCAAGAATACACTCTCCACTACTTTCTTCTCGTTATTAATACATGCAATAGTGTCTATAGAGGAACACAACTCAGTTCTGCTCTACTGTGAATTTCTACTGAGCGAAATAGACTCGTCTGGCTTTTCTATTCTGTAGACTTTGCTATACACACACAACACACTACTCTCTATTAGTCTTGAGTAGAGTTGAGTTGAGTTGAGCAGAGAGAATAATGTGGGTAGGTATGTACATTCAGTCAGTGTGCATGGCATGAGTGTACTGAAGTGAGGAATATACGGAGCTTTGAGTTTGGCAACGGCGCAGTAGGGGTTAAAGACCTTCGATGCGGAAGCAGTTGGCTCACGCAGATCGATACGGGGAAAAATGGAATAGCAACATCCAAATGTGGGTCAACAGCTGACATAATTTGGCACTTTTTTCCTACATTATTAATAACCGAATTCCAATCATCTTTCCCTAAATTCCGTTTCTATTGTCAATAACCATACACTCTTTCTGTTTTCCACTCTGACTTCTCTTTCACTCACGGCACTATACAGCTCTCTCTATTTCTCCACCCGTTTTCATTATTAAAATACTTACCTTTCCTTAACTGCCTATTTACATGCCTTACCTTTCCTCGCCCCGTCTCTACTCCTTTTCCTAGACACTTTTTCATAAACAGCCAGCCGGGACTACCTACTCACACTGCATACACTGCACTGACTCCGTAGACATATAATGGCTTTACACCCAGAAAAACACTACTGCCTACCTTTCTTTCCTCTACCCTAACATTCTTGTCCTACTACATTTTCTATCGCTTACAAATGTCTGCTTTTTATCTCACCGAACTCCAGTCAAACTTTACTCACTTAAATCCATGTACTCCACTGTGTGTGTGTACGGGACTTAATCAAATCCACCTCCCTACTCCTATATCCTTCTCCTCCTCTTTCCAGCTAACTCCTACAAATACTCTCTAAAACTAAAACTCCTACATACAAATATCCCTTTTTAAACAACTGCTTCGGGATTTTCTTCAAAATTACACTTGTTTGAACACTAACTCTACTATTTAGCATTGAATATTAAAACTGCTATGGTTCTTTAAAGCTATATGGTCTTTCCTACATTAACAGGTTTCACTAATTACTTAATTGCCAAGAAATCCATATTTAAGCAATATTTTTCTTTTTCTATCATTTTAAAATATACTTGTTCGGGCAGATACACGGAACGTTAATCTACAGAGAATCATATTCCCCAAAATTATATAATTGAAATAGGAAATAGCAGGTAGCATTTTATTGTGTATCATCAATTCCAGATTTTAAATCCGCAAAGTTGCCGAATCCAGTTCAAAGGGAGAATAAAATATAAGGCACTAGGTATTACAGTTAATTTAATAATATGCAAGTACAATGGAACTCATTCTATCTCGATTGTGTGTCTGTATGGAGTATAGTAGTAGGTGATTGTAGTTGATGTACTCTGAGAGTTGGTTCGTGTAATAGATTGGAGGATGAGGGTCGGGTGGCTTTGGATTGTGATGTACCTCTATCTACCTATATCTTTACTCGATGATACATTACATTCGGTAGTGTGTGTAGCTAGTAATTGTGAGTACCTAGTACTAGTAGTAGCTATGTCGTTACTGAGAAGAATGCTTGAAACTGAAAAAGAGGCGAGCTAAAGGCAAAGTAGAGGCTACAAGTTTACTAATACTAGAGACAGTAGTAGTAGTGTAGTTGGATGTAATGTCTCGAAATGCTATCTGTTTTGTGGAAAGGGTTCGGGTGTCGAGTGGAGAAGAGTCGAATCTCGAAGAGTAGCCAACAATGAGTGAAGTGTATGTATGTGAGTTGAAGTTTAGCTTTGGAATGGCCAAAGAGTGGGTAATGTTGAATGTTGAAGAGGATAGACTTACTACATTTACAACATCCACCACCAACCATTAGTCTATGCAACTATTTAACTCGACTACAGTATTTATCTGTGTAAAATGAGCAAGGAGGGAGCATGAGCTCAGCAAAGAAGCCAACTCGTTCTTTTCCAACAGAGACTTTGAAGTGCAGGTGTGGGAGTGTTAAATTCCCGTTATAACGGGACGAACCTGTCTCTATGACCTACTTGGACCCAAGTTGCCTTATCGTAACTTAACTACAGATACAGCTTCTGTTTTCACCGTATCCTATCTCGTATGTACATTAAACCCTTGTCTATCTTCAAACTGAACTGACAATGAGCTGTTTCTATCTACATTAACACACACACTCACAGCACAGAGGAGTTTACTATTCTACATAAAAATCCCTGCCCTGTTTGCCTCTACGGATGATCTATCCAAAACTATTGTACATTATATTATGAGATTCTTTTGCTATCACACAAGGCACGGCATGTTTTTAAACCCAACTGAATATGAGCCAGCAATTGCATCTAATCTACTGCAGTGCAAACTTTATATTATTCTCTAGTTGTATAATGGCTTTATAGTATTTGTGTATAATAGTGACTTGACTCGCTTCACTAAAACCACTACTAGCCTATCATCTTACTCATTCAGTTAACATCTTAGTAGTTATATTGCACTTGTTTCTTAGTCAAACTCCTAAGTATATGTACATCAGAGAAAAGCTAATGCAGTAATAACCGCACAAGACTGCTAACCTAACCACTAACTGTGCGGCTCGGCCAGTTCCACCATTACACTATCTTAATAATACAAAACTACTACAATATCTTTATGTATATCTACACCACACTACACAAGACTAACTATTACGGTAATCATCTAAAGCTCTTCGTTTCCATTAGTCTCTTAAGATGAAAGATGTGAAGTGTAATTTGAAATTCCACGCGGACGCAAATTCTAATAGCACATCTAAAACTCAATTCCCATCCACCACTTTACAAACTATTACTGCAAATATGACTAAGACAATATTAGCAGACATTCACTAATTCCCCTTTTCTTTACAACACTCAACAGAGGGTTGTGAGAATTTTAATTTTAAAAGCATCACAAAACTAGAAAGATGTATGTATGTATGTATTTGTCATGACATGACGCATATGCCGCAGAATTTCAATAGAAAAGACAAGAAAAGAAATTTACCATCTCTGGACATGCCAAGGCGAAGGCATTTCTGAAGTCGGCAGTATTGACATCGATTTCGGTTTACACGATCTACAACACAGTTTTTCGATCTGGGACATTGATAATTAACGACTGATGACTGGGAACGACGGAAGAAGCCCTTGCAACCTTCACAGGTTATCACTCCATAATGAACTCCGCTTGACTTGTCTCCGCATACCTTACATGGAATGATCTCGATCTGGGCTATAAAATATCAAAACAAAACACAACATTAGTTCACCACACTCAACTCAACACTCGTATAGTTTAAAATTCACCGACATATTACGATAAAAGCTACTTTATAATTATCTTATCTTATTTAGGTAACAAACTACAAAACTTTATTATCTTATTAATCTACCGACATTACGTCATTTCCCACAAACACAACAATTATTACATAGGTATTTAGATATCATGACATTTAATCTCAAAGTACAATCTTAAACACGCTCCTTGATTATCTTGGCATAGTTATGTGATTATGTGTAGTAGTCTTTGCTTTTAGCGGCAGGATGGTCTATCTGTCTTGAAACGGGGCACTTGCTTATTTTAACTTGTTCAACACGACTTGGACATTATTACAATTACTACATCAGTATTATCTAGAGGTGGGCATGTTGTATTAGGTTATAGGTGGCTGGGTAGTAGTGTCTAGTGTAAGGAGGTGACTGTGGCATTTGCTACTCGTACTTCAATTATTACATAGTTATCGTGATTTGACTCTGTTGTATAACAAATGTTGTATTGTGTGCTGTGAGTAAAGCATTGTAACAATGTGCACACGAAATAAATATTCGATGAGATAGCTACACACTACTAAACTATGCATAATGTAATATAGAACATATACATCCGGAGGAACAAAGCGGTTCTCATATTACAATGCAATTCATATATTTATGAGGCTAGATATAAAACTAGTTAACCTAAGGTGATTTCGTGCTCTATAGAATAGTATGGTAGGTAGAGGTAGCATAATATCTCAGAGCTCACATCACATCATACAGCTCCGGGCTATCTTTTTCTCTTCAATAACGGTAAATTCATTGCGTACTGTCTGCTCCGCTCTTACCGTTCCTCAACCACTACACTTAAACTTCTCTGTAAAGTTACATACAACCATTCTCCAATTCCCTATACTCTTCCTCTATTGGACTCCACAAACAACTACCTATATATTTACCTAGAAGAATCCTACATGATATATAAAAACAAAACCCATCCCAAAATTTTGGAAATATCTACACAGGTCTGACAATATTATTCTACAATGATGCATAGTGTAGTAGAGTATATCTATCCTCCATGTACTTCTCTCTATGAAAATTCATAAATGGCCTAAAGTGAAGCGTATTTCAATTTGGGAGAGTGCCTAGCTATGCGATACCCTAATATCATCACATAGCACTTAGGTTTACGAAATATCCTCTGATTGTAGATAGGCTAACGCTAAAATGATTCAATGTAGGGATGCACTATGGTAGATTAAATAGATAGGAGCAGGGCATATAGATGACTATCTCTCATTGCAAGTCGAAACCGTATGTAATATCTGTCTCTGCTGTTTGAATGTGTTTTGTGTGCTCCTGTGGCACTTTCAGAAAATCATCGCTAACGTAATCGTACCCTTGCTTTCGCTACAGGCGAATTATTCTGAAGTTACCAAATTCTCTCGCCGTGGCTCTAATGTAGTAATGTAGCTGGTAATGCAACTTGCAATTTACACGCTATGGAAATCCTAATGCAATGTACACACAATAGAGATTGAAAATACGCTGGGCTAAAGTGTGCTGCCATTAAAGGCCATTCATCACGTCCCATCATACAAAACCACATCGCATCACATTACAAAGAATTGCAAATAGCAAGAGAGTCGAAAATGTTGCGTTATGTCCTATTACGTTACGTTGCACTACACCTTGGTTGATTTTCACCTTTAACTAAGAAATTATTGAGTCATAGTTGTAGTGTAGCCAATGTGGGTTTACTCATACGTGTAAATACTGCGTAGTAGTACAACGTATGTACCTTAAAGCAGACGATATTCTACACTGAGATAACATAGCATTGAACTCTATGATTAAGTCCTTAGCTCCCATTATTACGTCAAAGCAATATTGAAAAACGTATTTTCTGTGATGCCGTGTGAAGGTGGAGGAGGATGTGCATAGTCTTAAGTAATCTCAGTAGATTCAAATGAATTGAATTGAAATCCGGCAAGATTCTCTCAGCTCAGGTGACAACGGAAACGTTGTAAAAGAGCAAAGTAATGGAGTGGAGGATAAATCCCGTTATGTTGGTTCTATTGATAGAGGTAGCAAGAAAAGGAATACCTAGATGGATGCAACCAAAGGCTAGGTAACTCTGTATAGAGCAGAGGGAGAGAGAGAGAGAGCGAGTGAGTGCATCGACTTATGCAAGCTATACTCGTACAAATTTATATGTAGGTAAATCTGCTGTAGTTGTAGTTGTTCATACATATAGATACTCCTCCTGATGTGATGATTATTATCATGATGATGATTCTTGTGTGATGGGATCTGATGTACCAGTATGGTGTACATATATAGCTCCTTATATGGCTCTTCTTGACTATTTTATATATATCTATATAGACTATATGTACTACACGGGATAATATTCGGATTATGGTTAACTGACTCTTGTAGTTGCTGCTTTTGGCTTTGCATACGAATAATGTTTTGTTATTTTGATGTGTACAGGAGAGATACTAAGACATTTTCTTTGCAATATTCTATGTGCTGAATAGAAAATCCTATTTAATTCAAGTAGGCAGCTAAACCAAACATCCATAATGCAGTATGCATTGTATTTCATTTTTATGCATAGGTAGACTGAACATGAACATATAATAATAACTAAGATCTACTGCTATTACTTACTGCTATATACTAATGTACTCTGCCTAAAGACTATGTGATATATTATTATTATGTTCGTTTACATTGCACTACTGCCCACTCATATTTAACTTATCATAATATCACACACGATTCCCATTCACAGTTATGTTATGCTGTTACGTAGCTTTTTACATGAATGTGCTAAACTATTCTCTTTGCTTGGCACATCTATAATATTCTACGTGCACTTTTCTACACTTGTACTATCTGAACCTCTATCCATACACAGAGCATAATAATATAATAATGTATTGTAGCTCATGTGCAGAACGTAAACTACTTATTAGTTAGTTGTAGCTCATAGAATAAATTATTTTCCCATTAGTTTACTTTGGCTATATGGTTAATATGAGTTGACTGCATTCAACTGGATTAGTTAAACTAATTTCTATCTTTGTTTTAAAGTATAGACACGTTGTTGTTTAGAAGCTTTGGGCTCCCGCTGACTGATGCTACTCGAACTATAAGCAATACATGCTCTACATAAAATCTTCCAGGGAATCCCCGTTTCTAGCGAATAGATTTTATTCGTAGGGAAGCTATTAGTCTAGTTGGCTCCAATTCAGTATATTTAATAGCCTGGGACATAGGTGACTGGATTGCACATAAAATCCATACAATAAATAATTATTGCCTCTGTATTGCTACCATAAAAACATCAAAACTTTCTGTAGGTACTCTGTTCTTAGGGATAAAATGACAAGTTGATTGACTAGGATTGTATTTCATTGGATGAATGGTTTGCATTATGAGCCTCACCGACACAGAATCTACAGTTAGCTGAAAATCTTTGTCTTAGCTGTAGATTGTGTGGGTAGGTACTTTTAATATAATATTGCCTATCTCAATTTCCAATGCAATTGCTAAATCACATCACACTGCACTGCACTTGGAAGAAAATGATTTTGTTCAGAGTTGAGTCGAGTTCAACTACCATGTAACCTCAACCCAAACTGAAAGAATAGCTCATATAGATAGCTACAATATAAATTATCTTCAAACTGAGGTACAAGTTAGTAATCATATAATTTATATGTGTACGTAGATAGGAGATAGAGTAAAGATAATTTTTCTAGATAAGTAAAAAAGAAAGAGCTACCTAGATAGCATGTAGAATATGTGACAAGTACCTACTACTACTACTACATAACTAAATGTTTCTAACTGTACATACTATCTCTAATATTATACTGGGATAATAGTCGTGGTAATTGTAATAGGGCTCCTTATTATGTGTCTTGGGTTAAGATAGAGCCTAGTCCTAACTGCTCCTGCCTGCTACTACTATTCTATCGCAAAATCATTGTTGTGTGACCATCAATAAAATTATTTACCAAGAGTTTACCAATGAACTCTTAGGTCAAGAAAAGTCAAGTGGAGTGAAGTGAAGGTAAGGCAAAGCAACGAAGCCAAACAACTGTGAGTGCGAGAGAGAGAGAGAGACAGTAAAAGTAGAGGCTACAGAAGGGTACAGAAACATAGGATTACTTCACAGGGTAACCCTGGCATAGGACACTGACCCTAAGGACTGTCGACACAAACAAAGTAATAAATGTTCTGAAAGGTAGGCTATGGTGAGAGAGATCATAATATTCAGCATAATAACCAGCATAACATAACATAACAAGCCTACTGCTTATTTTCTTCCATTCTATTCTGTGTTGTGTTGGTGAGACAGGTCTCTCCTCTGTCTTTTTTCTATTCGATCCATTAGTGTAGCTGAAGCCTATTCTGAAAAATTCTAAACAACATCAGCTACCTTTACATGCACACTAACATGAGTCTATAGAAAGTACCTACCCAAAAGAAGGAATATTATTAAACAGACATATGTACACATATAATTATCTATAATTCACACACATCACGGGAGAATGGAACTGTGCATGGCAAATGAAACGTGATAGTATGATATGACATGGAAAGATCCTATATATTATTATACACAGACTAACACAGTCAGATACTAGCACAAATATAAACAAAAAGCACACATAATAATATTATGTATGTGTGCTCTAATAGATTATGTACATGTGAGACGTAAATTTTCCCAAGTAGAAAATTGTGTGTGGGATATTATACAATGTATTAGTAGTAGTATGTAGTAGTGGAAGGAGTGAGTGAGTGTGTGTGTATGTGATATGCATAAAGCAAAGCATGCTACGTACATTCATACATGCAAAAGTAAGTTAGTGTTTTAGCATTAGAATTTCATTGGGAAATGGCGAAGGAAACGGCAACAGCGATTCTACAGAGTGGCGTAACTTTTTTATCGCGTGATGCAACCTAACATACACAACAGAACCAGCTAGAGAACAGCGACCTACTTATGGTTGGACTCGACGCGGAAAAAACTATGTACATACAATCCTCGTCTGTAAACCATTGTAAAGAGTGGAGTAGTAGGCAAAAGCTGGGAAAGACATTATTATAGAGCTTATATATTAACTAAGCAAGTAACTCATATAGCCAACCATATAGAGCTAGGCATATGAGTTGTAACAAACATTTTGATATATCCGTTCTCTCTCTCTTCTCTCTCCCTCTGTACGTAGTACATACATACATAGAGGAGAGTGTGCAAGAATTGATGGCAATTATTTGCAAAGTCCATTCCAGCACAGTCCAGTCATTCCTTCCACTACAAAAATACGATCTACTCCATCGTAGACAGAAAAGAACAATTTATAAACCAAGTCTTTCTCTCACTTGCCTTCTCTTTTTTTCTATCAAAATACTATCTCTATTCCAGAATACATATAGTAAAGGATGAAATAAGAAGAAAACTATGTTTCCTATATAGAGTTGTAAGTATGTGCTAGAAAGCGTAGAGAATAAAGGATAACCTTTGGACCTCTGGCCCTAGAGTAACATTCAGTTATATCTGCAAAGGTCTGCTCTGTCCAGTCGGATCTATTATTGCCATATATAAATTCCTAGTCGGATATAATAATATATAGGAGGAGTGAATGCATAGAGAGAGAGAGATGAGATGAGATGCTCTAGTCAGATAGGGATCTTAAAGGGCTCTGTCTTCCTTCCATCTATCTCTATTACATAGTTTCTATGAAATGTAATGTGAGCTGTGCTGCGTGATGTGAACAGAGCAAAGATAGATAGCATCCACCACACACACAGATCAGCCTCCTATGTACACTTGCTTAAAGGAAAAATAGGCGACTGTACTTTTATGACTAGAACATAGAGCACTGTGCTTTGAATCTACAAATTACTATTGCCTCCTGCAAAAATACAGTGCCCATAATAGCAGTACGATGTGAAGAGAGGGAGAGAGACTAGTAGAAACGATTATGCACTTGCTTTGCAAAGGAACTAAACTAGCATGATAAAAATGAGAGTTGAGGAAGCGAGAAGAGAGTGGAAAAGGGCAGAGCCCCAGACCAAACTTTCCAAAGACAAGCTGATTTCACTTCCTAGTCAACTATGTATTATTATGACATGGCTCCTGGCCATAAAATAAGAGGTAGCAATCCTAATGCTCAGCGAATTCTTAGCTTACTTAACGTTTCTAGTAACGACTCTAGAAAACAAACTCATATCTATTCACTTGTCATCAGTTAAGTAATTTAATTAAGTATTCTCTTCCCTTTAAACAATCATTCTTCAATACTCAAAGTCACTAACAATCTCAGAAACAATTTCCCATTTCTCACAACACTATAGGTATCTCTGCTAAAAAATATGTACATCTCTCCCTTCTTAGCATCCTCTACTACATCAATACGGCATCCTAAAAATATGTATGTAAATATTAGTAACTAAGTATATGTAAAGTAGGAAGGAGAATACCCGAAAAGTCTCCTGTGATTTCATAACTTGGTAACTATTATAGCAGGAGTTATGTATGTATAGTAATTTCGTCTATGGACTATCTGTATCCATTAGATGCTAATATTTTATCTGTACATTGTTGGACTAACATGGTTATACGATTATAGTACATATAAAAATATCTAGATAGATAAGAGTTTTACTTCATATATACATATTCATGGTTCTAAGTATATGGAGGTGTGTAGTGTAGGTGTAGCGGCATATAATCGACTAAAATAGCTACATATATACAGTAGTAGCAAAATATCATATCTTTATAGCTGAGTGTAAGGGAAAGTAGTCGTTTGAGTTTCGCATTATATTATGGGAGCACGAAGAGAGATCAATAGTCCCGTATTGATTTTCACGGGATTCCGGGTCACTACAGAGTATGTTGTGCCCTACACGCGGATTTTTATCCCAAACCGTTTTTCGTTCAAAAAAACTGATAATAACAATTGTGTATTAAATAAGGTGATAACATAACTGATTGTAGGAGAGAGAGGAGTGAGCGAGGAGATTGGGAAAGATTGGGAATTGCAATTGTGCAGTTAATGCAATTCAGTGTGATATGAGTAGAGAAGAGTTGAGAAACGAAAGGCTTATGATTTCATCGCATACTAGTCAGAGAGCAGTGAACGTGTATGTATGAGAGAGGAGTCAAGTCAACATACACATACATACATACGTATGTAAATAACAGAGTTGCTTTGCTTTCGACTACTCGCAGAGAATCCAATAGTGGGTTAGTTATGTGTGTACAGTGCAAAATACAGCAAAATATAGTGCAGAACTAAACAGGACGGTATAGAACAATAATATTCAACATGAGTTACTAGTGGATATAGGTAATAGATAACTACCTACGTTGTACCTATGTACACAGTTCAGAAAACTAACGGTACATTCTTATAGATATATACGTAGTAGTAGTCTCCCTATAACTATATAGCATATACTTATATTATTATAAGGTTTAGTATATTTATACAGAATGCTGCTAACGAGTTTCGTTTACGTTTGCCTTGCTTGGTGTTAGAGTATAGATAGATAGGTTACTACGTTAGTTTACTACGTTGAGTAGGTAGAGTGAATGTTTTGCTCGTAGTTCGTTCGTGTGAATGCATTGTATTGTATCATGTTCTTGGGTTATTGCCCTTCCTCTGCGTGGGGCAATACGAAACGAAACCACTCGTTTCCAATTTTTAATTTTATATAGCAATCCTCCTTTCGATTTCACATAATCCTAGCATTCCCCACCATTGTTTTCGTCCACATAATATTTGCATTTGGAATGACTTTGTAGTTTGTAGCACTGCCCTTTAATCATCAACACAGAATTTCACAATATTTCACTGTTACTCAGAGTTGAATGGAAATTAAACGTTCACGTAATCATAAACACAAGTTGAGGTTGGTTGTTGATGAGACTAGTTTTCTGTGTCTGTGTATATAGACTCTCCTCTTTTTATACACAACATACACTGTCTGTCTGTACTGTACTGTAATGTATTTATTTGTATTTGTAAATAGGGCTACTGTGAGTAATCTCAGCCTGTGAGAAGATGAGCCAATCCTTTCATTTACATCATGAAAATCACTGGTGAATTTTTCTCACTTCAATTTAACATTCACTTTTAAACAATAAATTGTGTGAGAATTCGTTTCGAGTTATTGAACTGGAGTCCTTCGAGATGATGATGATGATGATTGGTGACATGATAAATAATATCCCACCATGCTATCACTTATTGACAAGTGAAAGATGTGTAGACTTTCTTTTCGTTAGGTAATCACTGAATTTGAATTTTCACTGTTGTAATTGTAGAGTGTTGTTTTTGTGTAAAATTTTAGGAGACCGGGTAGTGAAAATCTTGAGATGAGAACGTGGTAGTTTGATTTGTAGTAATCTTGCACTGTGATGTGGTGAAGTCTAGGTATATGCTAATTTTCTTAAGTGGTAGTAGTAGTATTTATGCGGTAAGTAGTCTTACAAGCTAGATAATTGAAATTCGTTGAAAATCTATCTGAAAATGAAATGTTTACCTTTGATAGAACCGGGTGAAGGGGTAGGTGACGATGAAGGTGAAGGTATGTCAACGATAGAACTTTTCGAGGGCTGAGAAGCCCAAATTTTTTCCCACATGTCCATGACCAAAAATTTAATTTACAAGCACCATGAACGGATTTTGGAAAGAGAAGAGACGAAAAGTAGTTAATTTTTTCCACACTCGCCGAGCGTTTATTTCCTACTGACACACTTTTCGACGGAGCCACAATGGACTGGGTGTCTGACTTGGGGAGTTAGCAGGGATCGCCTCCGCAGGGACTAACATAACAACGTACTCTCAATCCTTCTTACTCACTCACTACCACTCCTGCCATGTATCTTTCGTTGATGTTGACTTGACTTTCCTACCACCACTACCACTGCTATGGGATACAGAAGAGAAGGAACGAAACCAGCCAAGCCAGCCAGCAACAGCAATTCAACTGAAGTGATGTGCAATGAATTGAGCACCAGCAGCCCCGACCGAGCGACGAAGACAGACCAAACCAGACCAGACCACCATCAACAACTTTGGCCACAGCAGCAGAAACAGCACTAACTGTTACAGCCAAACTCCAAGACTTGACTCTCTTTTCTTTGACTACTACGAGTACAACTATTTAACTATCCTACTATTGACAACAAGCAAGACTGAGTGACTGACTGAGCCCTTTACACCGTTCCTTCTTTTCAAGCCTCTCTTTTTCTTACTCACACAATTCTCTTATTAACTCTGTCTATATGCCCCACTCACAGTGAGCATCATCCTTTGCTATATCATATTATTATTATGCTATACGCTCAATTTACTCTCCTTACTATAAAACACAATACACTCACTGCATGTAATAGCACTCTGATTGTAGTCAGCTAATATAATGGCACTCTTAACCACTTTTAATAGTTAACATAATATATTACTCGCTGTGCCTATTAGAAATATTATATAGCATGCACTTACTACCCACGTCATGTCAGTCAACTATCTACCTATGCTTTTCTTTATTATGATTTTAGCTGTGTAGACTCTGGTAATTTTAATATTTAATACGTAAAGTTGTGAGTAAGTACTGGACTAGTTTGTAAATAACGATGTTGCTACCATTCAATTGGCATACGAATTAAATTCGACTTAAAAGTTTATGCAAATTGAATGTACACAGGTATTCTGCTTAGTGTGTCCTGGTCTCTGTCTGGTTTGTTCAAGCCCCCACCCTTCACCCTTGTCAACCAAAGCACTGAGGATGATGATGATGATGCTCTACTAGGTCTACCGCGGAGGAACCTGTCTCATCAATCTGTGGCCACATCCTTGTTTCCCTTTTAGCAATTAAGTCACGATCAAAGTATCACTGATGCAATTATGCATCTAGTAGTAAAATATATGTTTGGAAAAATATTTCTATTACTTTCAACCGACAGATCTCAAGGGGACTTTGATTAAAAACGAAGAGAATTAGAAAACGTGGCGGAAGAAACAATTGGGGTTAGTAGTATTCCGAGGGAAATGAATGTTAGTGTGGAGCATGGTGGACTGGTGGATAGTTAGTGACGATAGTGTGATGCCAATGAGTGACGAGGAGCGAGTGACGAAGAAATGCTGATGCTCCGGTGAATGCGACGCGAGCGAGTGTGAGTATGTGATGATTTTCATCCTCCCACCGATCGTCGGACCGAACAACAACAACAAACTCCGAGTTCACGAACGGAATGAAAGACTGCGTACTCTTCTGGTTCTCTCTCTCTACACTATCTAATGTCGTAGTAGTCGTAGATTAGGATATGTAAGGAGTGAAGGGACAGAAGACGAGTAGATGCATTTTGTACTCATGCCCTGATCTGCGTTGACTTGACTTGGACTGATGCCGCCTACACTCCCGCCTCACTCTCGCCTCTCCAATCTTTGATATTAGTTGGTAGTAGTGAGAGAGAGAGTATTGCGATCAGGATTTATCTCGACGAGTATGTAGTTAGGAATGAAATGCGAGAACCGTAGTTGGCTGGCTTCCGGTTGTCACCGAATCCGCAGCTGAACATGGAGGAATGAAAAGGGAAACTGTTCTCCAGATAGGGAGGAGGCCTGCCCTGTGCAAAGCCGAAGGATAAGGAGACTGCGAATCGATTTCCCACCTCACGTGTCCCTTTTCGTGACTCTGACTCCCAACGCAGTAACAAGGACCATGCCGCTCGCTCTCACTCTCACAGTGCAGGCAAAATACGGAAGACTCACTCTTCGAACTCTCTTCCTTCACAACTTGCCATTTTTATTCGGTGCAAACTTTTTGCAAACCGAGACTGCAGCTGCGCCAATCTCATCTCATCTACTCTCTTTCACTGCTCGTCTTTCCCTTTTGCCGCAAACAACACAACGCTCACTCTTCACCTATCTTCCCCCAGTGCAAAACATTCTCCTCTCCGATTCTACATAATTACTATCTAGTTAACTACTCACGGCATACTATTTCCATCTTAGGCAGCTACTCCTCCGGACATTATCTCCACATACCATGCAAATCACTATATCTTATTACCTTTTCTCCTCTTCTAATTACACTCACTTTTCATACATACTCCCTTATCTGTCATAGCCATCGAAAAGCATTTTCTCCTCTCACATTTCTTAGACCGACGACGACCGCTGATGAACTCTTCAAAAATTCTCAACAATAATATCTCTTCATGCGTCTCAATTATATTTCATATTAGTTCCGAGACTAAACGGTTTGAAAATTGTTTAATCTGCATAATTCAAGATTAATACACAACTACACAAGAGACATCGCTAATCCGCTAACTGTGTCATCCTCGGTAGAAATAAAAATCCATGTTTGATTTTTTCAACTCTTGTCTCGTTTAGTTAAGCCTGATTTGATTTTTCTACCTCTATCCACCTATCGTCAGACATGGGCATCTTAAATATTTTACAACGCGATAATCATTATTTTCTTATCATGCAATTGTTTCAACGTAAAAGATGAGAACAACCAGAACCATCTCAACGTTTATAATATGAGTGCATGTACATAATAATTACAGTGTACTGCGAACGCCACATGACTACCAAGTACACAGAGAGTTAGTTAGGAAGATCCGTGTTTGCTCTTCAAAGAAGGAATATTTTTCTCACTTGACTGCATGCTTTGTAATAATCGTTGATTCAACATCCAACCAAAGTCATCAGACAGCCTAACTTTAAGCCTAGGACAAGAAGACTAGTGAGCAGAGCCAGCAGAGAGAACCAGACTGTTTGAGACTTTATCCGTGAATGCATGAGAAAAAGTTGAATTTTTAAAAACGACAAATGTGACGAGATGTGATGTGGCATTTTATTTAACGGAGAAGTTTGAGGCATTAATAAATGAGTTAAAGGTAATATGCATAGAGGTAGTGGGAACAATAGAATTTTCAAGGGGAAGGTGGTTCAGTTTCCTTTGGTATGAGCCCTAGGGTAGGTTGGCATTGGCATAGCCTGATTGACTAAAGCTGTCTGTCTCTGTCTCGTCTCGGCCAGTGTAAAATCTCCTTAAACTTCAACTTTAATACTTAAGTCTCCACTTGTATTTAGATTCTTTGTAACTATTAGTACGTATGCATGTGTGCTTGCTCTTCAGAGCTGTATTATTACAAACAAGCAAGCAAAAGGGTAGAATCCCAAGGCATATAACTACTATGCCCATATAAGGTTGAAATAAAGGTATTTTAAACTCAAGCATGCTATACAATAGTTGGTTAACAGTAAGAACCCGTTATAACTACCGTAGTATGTGTACCTATCTGTGTTTAACTCAAAAAACGTGAAGGTCCAGCTTAAAGCCCCAAGGCAGCCAAATTCCCTGTCTAACGGGATTCTTTCTTTCTCTTGTTTGCTCATACAATATTTTCCTAGTGAGTAGTACACCGTATAGACTTACACAGGTACTCACTTACTTCTTCACAGCCAGATTACGTTTCACTACAACAACACACTAGTACAATCCTATTCATTGCACACCCTTTTGTTCCATAAGCATCTTATATATATCTATTTATCTATATCCCCACATTTCACATGTTCAAACATTCACATATATAATTATTAATATCTACCTACCTATAGCTATATGCATATAAGAAAGGGTAGGGAACAAACAGTAAAGACGATTCTTTCAAAGCTGACATGAACATGAAGAATCCATCCATCCTGACGTTTGTTTAACATTCATTTAATAAATATTGTCTACCTACATCCTATTGCTCATTCTCACAAGCTACTTAAACGAAAATTTTAATGCAGTTTCCAAAGTCCACCTCCCATAAGGCAACAACTCACTAAATACTTTCCGACTAATTAATGTTAATAAGTCTACACATCTCCTCATTGAGAAAATGCCAATGCAAACTAATAACATTTAAAATTCCTAAACGTTCATTCCAAAAATAGCCAAGCGAAATATACAGCACGCAATTAGAATGCGTAGAAACCTTATGCAATGCAAATGGAAAACAAATAATATTGCTGACGCTAGCTACATGCTCATGCTGTACATGTATAAACAAACGAGTAGTTAGAATAATGTCAGTACATACGTGTAAATGTGTGTACGTGCTTTAGTAATAGCAAAATATGAATAGATATCATAGAAAAAATTCAAATACGCTGTACACAGCAATAAAATCCTGTTAACAGCTAGGTAACTAAGAATTCATTATCAAAAGAGTCAAATTACATTTGCACTTGGTTAGTGTCATTGTAAATTGTAAACACTTAGGAGGGAGCAGAGTGTTAGATTACATTTGTCTATAAGGAGAGAGAATTGATGAAAAAGGAGCCTAATAGTGTAAAAATGAGTGTTTAATGCAAATTATGGTGTAGCTCGCTCGAGAGACGTATTGAGGCAGAACATAATAGATAGTATTACATAGTAGACATTGAAAAGTACAGTATTAGAGTAACAGAGAATAAGTAGGAGCAGTGTAGTATCTAAAGATAAGTCAATAAACAGCTGAGTAAAAACAATGAGCTTAAAAACACTTATGGAGTTGAAGAGTTTCTAAAGCACAAGTTTATATGTAGCTATTCTCTATAAGTCGGCTACGTGTACGACGTAAGCATACAAAAATACATGCTAGTAAGCTGTAGGTACATATAGGAGGAAAGTTTATATGGGGCGAACAGAGTTCGTCCAAGTTTGTTGAGAAGGAGGTAGGGAATAAGGCAAGCAGGCAGGCAGGCGGAGAGGGAGTAGTTCTTCTATGTAAGTATAAGAATAGAGCTGCTATTGTCAGGAGCCTGCCTGTGTTGGTAAGAATAGAGAGAATATTCTGATATAGACAGACAGATAGAGTTGGCTATGAGTGTATAGAGCTGTGCTTGTTGGGAGTCGGCCTTGCTAAGGCCAGCATAGTTACGGAGTCGAGCATAACGGGATCCCGGTCGTTCACCTCAGACATCAACATACCGCACAGTTGCCACCTCATTTACTCTGCGCCAACAATCTTCCTTTTTTCAAGGCTTTATCCGCCACTTTTACAGGCAGAGAGTGAGGAGGAGAAGAGGGCCTTATTAAGCACCTTGTCTAATTATTTACGAAATCACAAGTCGCAGATTATATTACAATTAGCTAGGAATCGTCATACATGTGGCAGCTACTCCTTAGATCGATAATGACATAACTCGAACGTATGTGTGTGTAAGCCCGTTATAATGCTAGTCATACTTCCGCAGTGTATTGCCCCCTGTTTCATTCACACTACTCTACTAATACTATACTCCACTCACTACTCCATGCCATGACTCTTGCTTTGCTCGCTTCCTCTCTCCGCTATACATACACATGCCTCCCTCCTGCCTCTCTATATTTATCAGCCTCTCGTATGTATCTATCTACTTATTCTCTGCGAATTATGATCATCAAGCAGCGGGCACTATTTGCAATTAATTCCAACTCCCGTATTTTCATACTCTCATCTATTATTATGCCTCGCATAATTTCGTCTAGGTACTATTAAATATCATGGAATCACTGCACTGCTTATTGTCTAGATGGCTAAATATAATTTTCGCAATATCATACACTTAATAAAATGTTCATGTATATCTGTAGTGTACTTTGAGATTAAAATCAGTAGATCTTCTAGGTATAATATCTTATTTGATACAATTAAAATGTGAATTATATTAAAAGCTAATAAAATATTATTACCTCGAATAGTGCTCGGCATCCTGGACTCATCCTCCCATTTATATTGAGAGTAAAATGGGTCCACACAAAATAATCCAACTATTCCACTTAGTAATTACTATTTCAAGTACAGAGACACAAGAACACTTATTTTGAGTAGTAGTATTTTAGCACTAGTAAACACAAATGAAGAGGTTATCCAACAAAATTCCCTCTATAAAATCTGTATCCATTTAGTAAAAAAGGATTAGCAAAGATTTGTTGTTTTTGCACAGTTGTATCTGTATATTTGTAGTTGTATATAGTTGTAGTATGAAAAGGTTATGCTAATAATCTGTCACGTTCTAAACAAGAGTTGTTGATGGTGATGGAAGCGATGAATTTAGAGTTTTCTTATGCTGATTCAGCAAGAAGGAGCAGTGAACTAGAATTTGTCACAATAATAATTGTGGAATGGAGAAGCGCGGAATTGACACTTTAGTTATTGTGTGGTGGAGTGACGTAATTTGTATTTAAAAGGTTAAGTTTAGAGTGGGGCAGGCAGGCAGGGGCAGAGGATTGAATGAAATGAATCCAGGGTAGCCCAGTTAAGCTACCTCTCTCTCTCTCTTCCTCTTTCTCTCTCTCTTTGTGGATGTTGTGTATTTGAGATTAGATTATAAATATGAGGACGGTGTTTGCTGGGAGACTGGAACCTTACACTTGACACTTGGCTGGGAAAGTAGGAGATAGTCAGGCAGGCAGGCAAGTCTGTTGGTGGATGTCGTTCGTCGTAGGAGAGGCTGGTGTGGCGTGCCGTAGTGTTCCTGGCTTATTTGGCAGGCAGGCAGAGGAAACGAAGACAATGTGCGCTGGCAGAACTGACGCTACGGAGCTGCTCACGGACTCTGTAGAGTAGTAGTCTCCGTTCTGCGAGTATACGTATTTGCAGAGGCCAGGGCAGACGAGAGAGGTAACTGAATGAGTTGACGGTGACTTTGACTGTGAACTGTTGTGAGAACACGGACTCAACTACTCAGGACGGACCAACCGCACGAGTTTAGCAGAACCGACTGACTGAAGAAGGAGTATTGAACTCGGATGAGCCGTTCCTGAAGGGGATAACATAACTGTACTCTTCTGCATTCTTCCGCCTCCAACAACATAACATAACCAACCAGCCAGTTGAGTTAACTCTTCTCCTCAACTCTTTTTACTACAGACACTCTGCCAATCCTATCTCCCTTATAGCCAAATGCATGGCAAAGCAACCCCTAAATAACTATATCATTAATATCCACACACACATACATACACACATTTTTTCTCAATCAACACACATTCGACACAGGGACTAATAATGTACAAAGCCACTCCAGCCAGACTCGCTCACAAAACCAACGCACTACTGACCCAACCGCACTGACCTCCACCTTCCCACTTTATCCGAAACATTTACATACGTACGCTATTTTTGCACAATTATACCACAGCTCACAAATCTTTCCTACCCTATCCCTTCTATATTATTATTCTATTTATATCCTCTCTGTCTTTCTACAGGTTAATCTAACCAACAAACAGAAAATCAATGTCATTAATACGGAAATACAAGATGATGATTTATACGGAGTATATTACATTTAAATAATATTTTGGGATAAATATTGTATACATACATAATTGGAAGCATTTAAGGTAATATTCTTAAGGTAGGCTTTCGGTAGAAATGCACAAAGTACAGTAATGATATTATTGTATTTTATTGCATAGTCAGCATAATAATTCGTGCACAAGGATGATGTAGTAGAAGAGGATGCCTAAGACGATGGCAATGACAAAAGAACGTCAGACCAACTTATCTGTTTCTCTACTAACCCAAGTTCATTGTCATCAAGTATGCTATTGGAAGTGTAGTATGTAGTTTATTGTACAAGTACGTCTATTCTGCATCCTATAGCCTACACTTGTAATATGTAGTACGGTAGAGGAGAATGCAGAAAAATACATTGCTATTGTACATAACGAGTTATGTAATGCATCGCAATTTATTTGTGTAATGTAGTTTATCTATAGTGTCAGTCTGTGTATAAATACGTAAAGTAAGTGAACCGTGTGTGTGTGTGTGTGTGTGCGTACAGCGTGCATGCAAAAGAAAAGAGATTATGTTACATAACCGTAATAATGTATTCCACTATTATAGCATTGTAAATGACTAGCTACTAACTAACTAGTACATAGTGGCTTCTGATTGTGTGAGTTGCATGATTTTCTGTTGATGTGGGAGAGAATAGTGTTTCTCCATGTATGACTGTATGACTGCCTGCCACAGTGTAAATCTACACGTTGTTCTTAGCTAGGCATTATTCCTTGCTTGTTATTTTCTATTATGAATGCTGAGTTCAACTTCTGTTTTTGCCATTTCTCTTCTCTTGTTAGCCATAGGTAGTGTTCTCACACAAATACTACGTACATTACATACATTCATCAACTAAAGGGCGACTTGCGAGTAGTAGTGACTAGTGAGTGCTCTAAGTGTGTTGCCGTATTCTATTACAAGTACACAAACATGCGTAAGCTTTTTGCCTCATATGCCACTCTGCGTCGCTAATGCTCTAATCTAATGCTACGTTATTAGTTTAGTTACTATCTGCCTTTTCGACATATTATTTTGTTGTGCCCAACTTTTCCTTCCATTCCCCTTTTCTTCTCCAGTTAATTCTGAGTTGACTTGACTTCTCTCGGCTGGATCTAGTTACAATTCGCTTTGCTTTGCTTTGCTTTGCTTTGCTCCTTTATTTCATTTCTAATAGTTATTATTACACGTATACATAATTGGAATTGAATTTACTATCTCCAGCTTTCGTTTAGTCATAGAATCAAAGCCAGAAACTACTCAGATATCAAAATATTGACATTATTAGTGTGTACATTCTTTTTCCGTATTATTATTATCATCATAAACACTGGCATAAATACTAAGGTTATGTCCCTATGTATACATTTCCATTGTATACCTACACCATTCACAATTCTATAGCCTCTATCTCTCTATGTGTGACTACTACATAACTGATGATACATAAATATCTATATAACGTCCTCGTATGCATATACCTGTCGTTTATTGACTTCACATTCAGCTTCTTTCAGCCATTAGCTCACATGTGACTTTTGCAAATCAATAAGGCAAAATACATGTATTCCATGCAGTGACTAACATTTTATAGACAAAAATTTGTGCTTATTAAAAACATGATACAAGTATCCCATCACTTAATTAGGCATGCCTTAATTAAATCTGCAATAGTATTTAAATTAAACTACAGCGACATTTTAGCTGGAAGGTACCTACATATAAAGATGGCATTTTATTTATCTAACTAAGTTTTGATAACGAATAGGTGCGAATTGTGCGATATTTTATGTAAATTGTTATTTCAATTCCCCTTGCAATCGCTCACTGAAAATAAATCATAATTTTAATTATTCTGAGCTAATTTCTTCNCATTTTATTTATCTAACTAAGTTTTGATAACGAATAGGTGCGAATTGTGCGATATTTTATGTAAATTGTTATTTCAATTCCCCTTGCAATCGCTCACTGAAAATAAATCATAATTTTAATTATTCTGAGCTAATTTCTTCAGTGTAAGCAAATTCAAAAAATTATATTACAGTCCAAAAAAGAAGGTGGTCTGTAAGGATTAGTATGCATTGATGTAGTTTGGTTAGTGAGTGTAAATAAATTCCCAGAGTGTAAGAATAGGTGGACGCTATGTGTGTCAAATACTATGTGCGTAACGGAGCAGAGTTGTAAAAGTGCGTGGGATGCGAAAAGCGAGTTTGTAAGTCAGAGTGTATTATGTTATGGCTGAAGGAAGCCGAGAGTATAAGTGCCGAGCTGTCACGTGTATGTCCTGGATTGGGATTGAAGATGTGCGTACTCGGTCGGTGTCGGTCGACGACTTGTTTCGCGGAGTTGCAAGCAGCCAGAGCCAGCATCGAACTCCTAAACTCTCCTACACAACTAAACTCATCCACCCGGACTGGAAATAATGACGACGTTACTGTTACTTTAGTTTCTACATTTTCTCCTTCTATTACTTAAGACTGCGTGCGTGTCTAGTCCTCTCTTTCTCTAATATCATTTTCTGCGAATTATGCGTACACTGCTCTCAACCTATTCCCATACGCGATAACTCAATATACGCCAATGAAATCCATGATATCAATTGTTTACACAATGTATTCTTTTTCTGGGCACATACAAGAGTAAAAATAAAACAATGTTTTTATTGCACAATTGTGTACTATTGTCTATTATCTATTACGAACTACATGGAAGTCTTCGTAACCAGAGATTGTCTTCAGAATTTTCTACTTGGTGCAATTCATTAATTCCAAACTGAGATTTTTTGTATTTTTCATCAATATTAACAGTATAGTAAACTTTCACAGAGATTAGCGGTTTATGAACGCAAAACTTTAATACAAGTAAGTAGATTACCAAATGTGGCATTTTAATTCTTCCCATTTAAGCTCAGCATATTTTTCAATCCCATCTGGGGTTCAAAATTTTAAGGTTTCATTCTAATTAGAGTTATATACAGTACTCCCCGATAACTATTCTATATTTTATGCAAGATCTGATAAGCATCTGTAGGATATCCCTGAATATAGGAGCAAATGAATGAAACCAGTTTTATAGAGCAATGTTGCAGATCGGTCGTAGTAAATAACGTTCCTATATAACATTTTCAATTAGCAAGCTTTCGTTCTAAATGCGCATGGGTTGACCTTTTTCCCATATCTCAAACATTTTGCTTTAGGCAAAGAACATAATAAAATTTCTACTTTTTCTTCCACCGACTAGGGCACTTGACTTTATCCTGACTTAGATGAAGAGTTGGGAAAATCATTAAATAGCTTATTTTGTGAAATAACATGCTCATAATAGCAGTACCTATGTATACTTCTTTGCTACACAAATAATAGAGTCCATTTTCTTCTACTTTGTTAGTAAATACTCCGTCTGTAATAATAGACGCTATAGGTAAGTATCAGATGGAGCTACTCACTACATAGGTATGTTGATTTTTTGAACACAGGTAAGTGCATTGTGTGTAGATAGGTACATTATTATGATTGTAGCAGTAATTTGAGTCGTGATCACATCGTGATCTGATCATGCCGTGATTAATTGCATAATGTTAATTATTACCAGAAAGAGTAACTAGTAGCTAGCACTTTTTTCCGCTAGAATAGTTGCCAACAAATAATATGAGTTTGAGTGATAACAAGAACATTTTGATGAGTTATGCTATAGATAGCTGATAAAAACAGAAAGCTAATAAATAAAACAGGAGTAACAGAGTATCAGGCAATCAACAAAAATAAGCTGCATACATGACATTAATTTACAGTGAAAGTCAACACTAGATTATACCAGTTTATTAACACCAAGATAAACTGTTTCGTTTTGTAATATTTGCAATTAGCAGAGTCAATGTGATATGTTACACATAATAAAGGTTTTAAAATTTTGCAAAAATTTATAATATTACAGATTATTGAACAATTATTTTGATTAATAGGTTTTGATAGACATTGTTGGTAATGCAAAGTGCAACAATCGTTTTAGCTACATTCTATTTTAGATTTTATTAGCCGCTAATGATTATGTTAACATCATAGAGCATTTATCAAGGGAATTTATGTGCTAAATAATTTTTATTTGCCAATTCTAATGCGTTCTATCTGAAACGGAAATGCTCGTAACTTTGTTTAACACAATTAAACTGTAATGTATTTACTTGTAGCTCAATTCAACAGTAAACTAAGTTCGCATTAGAAAATAAATAGAATTAATAGATCAGGCTGCAGAGAATCACATTGAAACTCTGATGATGATAATAATTATTACATCCTTCAGCAATCTAATATTTGCCATCCGTACCTTGTTTGATTGAGGCAAACATGACAATCAGAGTGCTCTTGTTTTATACATGCCAATATCATTCTATTTATGACAGAGGCTAAAAGTTGTAGAAAATTCAATATCCATTTCAGTATAATAAGAGCAAACTAATAACAAAATCAATTCAATATTTACTTTGTATGTAGTAGACCGGAAATTCAGAGAATTAATTATATCTGAGACAATAACCGAGATAGATATTCTCGTAATAGCTTTCCGTTGCTCACCTCTTTGAAAGTTCATCGTTTTGTCTTCATTCTTTTAAGCATTCAGACATATGGTAAACATTTTTGTTTCACGCATTAAAATTCCACACGGTCAACATACCTCCTGGAAAGACTGTTAATAAATATACGAGATTCTTCCTGTATGCATACAATGTAGATAAAATGATATTTTAGATACTATGTAATAGACAATTGTAAACTTATTATCGCATCTTTTATTAGTGTTTGTACTTAGCAAGGGATTTTTCTTCAGGCTATCATCAGCAAACTTATATTTATTATAGCAACATATAATAATGACACATTGTTATTAACAGAGCTAATGCAAGTAGGAACTCAAGTCAAGACAGAGCAATAAATTGTCAGTTGAATGGAACTTCTATAAAAATAAATAGGAACGGAACTGAGCGACTAGAATTGGACAAATGAATGTACAATTGTACAAATAACAATAGCTATGAGCACAAAACTATGCACACCGTAAGCGAAGTACATAAAACAAGAAAATATTCCATACGTGCCATCATATGTTATTATCTTGTCTTCTTGTCATATTATACTCTTGAATGATGTTATTTAATCATACACTCAGCTTCACTGACAAAACTAAATCTGCTTCATTCAAGCTTATAGCAGCTAGACAAGCTAGGACAACTTAAGTCTATATACAAGTCAAGTTAAACCCGACTTCTGTACATAGACCCCTGACTTATATTTATTTACTCTGCTCAGATACACAATCCTATACTACACGGCTACACTATGTACATATTATGTATCTATGTGTATGTACATAGTAGGTCAACAATCTTGGGCTATACCAATAAAAATATCATTTTGTTTTACAAGTACAAGCAATACAAACATTCTTTATGAAAATAAAAAATGCTGATGCGAGTTATCTTATTCAAATTTCAAATTCTCCTCTTTTCCTTCCTAAAACTACATATAAGCTATACATTTTGCAAAGGAGCGACTTACTTCCAATTACTCTCGTCATAAGGAACGCGAAGACTGTTTTATACATTGCAGTAATTAAGCTTACTAAAAACAGTTAATGTAAAATAAAAATCTACTTTTAAAATTGCATTTCATTGGAAATCGTTCCATTTTTATCATTACGCAACGCCTTTATTTGATAGAATTCCTATTTTCCACTTATAATTAAGTAGTATCTATACTTGTAAGTAAATGATCTTTTGATTGGAAAAGGATCGTTGGAGTTGTCGAGCAAAAATCAGTGCGAATGTGCAAATAGAAGTAAGCCTTTGTGTATGTAAAAGAAAAATTGAAAGATACAGCCAGTTCAGTAAACACATTTATTATTGCATGTAAGATAATAAGCGCGTATCTAATCTGCGGACTTTGAGTTAAAGGCAGGTAGGTATGTGATACGTCTAAATGAGATAACTGCAGATACACTGTTTGTAGGTACGATACGATACACACACACATGTATGGAGGTAGATTAATTTTATACATTCAGCTAATAAAATTCAACACATAGACACAATAGTATGTCATGTAGTCATTTATTTACATACAACAACATAACACAATGATCAATTCGAGACACGATATGAGTTCAAGCACCCTTTCTAGCCGTAACGTAGCCGTCCACCTTATAACGTGCATTTTATTTCTCCTATCTATTTCCACGGAATAGTGAAACGTAACTTTTGTAAACATAGTCTGCTGACTACAAACAAACACGTTGAAAAGCATGAACTACGACGCTCAGGCACAGCAATATCCAACCAAGACAGTAGTAGTTGCAAGGAGTTGAAACACAAACGTTAGGCACTCTGTAGTTTACAACAGAAAGTCAGAATATCCGACAACAAAAGTTAAAACGCTCTTCCAACACCACCTATTGAATCAGTCTTGTACACTTTGACAAAGCATTCATTTCTGCACATTTGTACTTTTATGTATACTCTCTGTCTATATTAGCTTTATTCATAGTATCAATTCCAAAGTCTCTCTGATGTTGCTCATTTATTCCATGTTTGATGTTTATGCTAGAGTAAACAAAGATAATTTCATTTAGTTATGGGCTAATAGCTGTATTTACTACTGTGAATTTATTAACTAATAATGGGCTATGTATACTTCACTGAGCATTTTATGGCGCTTATGACACCTTTAAACACGAGAAGAATTAAATTATTATGTTCTATATTTTTGATAAGTAAAAATACAGCACATTTAACCCATCTAGTAAAATAATGCATGCATTGTAGACCTCAAAAATTTTACGATATACTATTTCCTCATTTGATGAAAGGTTCCCTCAATTATTTACGTTACAACTTCTCCATGCAAATACATGTTAATAATTCCTTTAATAACGTTTTGCTTAATGGCATAGTGTCAATCAGATAATAAACACCTTTGTTTAAAATCCTATTAAATGAAGCTCTCAATTAACCAGCTCTGCAAATTTTGGCCCAATTAACTCCTGATCTAATTATTCACTGCATATAATTATTTTTAAATAGCAGTTCTGCAGTAATGTTATGAATCTTATGAAATATTCGACATTTACATATACTTTTGCTAATTAAAAAATGCCCTTAGCAAAATACATAGGATTTTGTAGAATATAATAGCGATATTTAATAGCAAACAGAGTTTCTTAGTCAATGTGTGATGAGGAAAATATGTCTAAGTAATCTTCATAAGGTTTTTGTGGCACATGAAGAGTGTGTGGCCGAAGAAGGTAAGAATGAGGCGCCTATGCAAGCACAGCATCATCATTACTGTTGGCTAAAATATCACATTACGAATAAAATCCTAATGATTTGCGTCAAAGAAGGCCACCTGGAACTATTGTGTTTGTAATAGTATGGTAGAATAAAGGAGGAGTGAAAAAGTCAAATCTAAATAGCCGTAAAACCTCGAGCAAATAAAAATTGGCGATATTACTTTTTCATGTAAGTATTTCACAGACGGAATAGAAGGAAAGTAGGATATTTATTAGCTAAACACGTAATCCATATATTCTCTGCATAAGTAAAATATAATAATACAGGCAGGCGGGCAGGCAGGAGGATTGCAACTCTAAGTCACTAGTAAAGAATTAGCACAAAACTCATTATTTCCCTCACACAGAATCCGTACAATAATGGCTAGAGCAGTAGCATGAGTAAGAAGCAGTCATAATCGGTAGGACATGAAAGAGTAAGAGAAGTTCCTATATAGCTCGGCACATGTTTAGTGCCATTCTCAGGGCATGATAAGAGTATTTTATGAGTAGCTGCTTTGGCTGCAATAAAAGCGAACACGTAATTCAAATGAAGCCGAAGGAAGGGAATTCAAGGGAAGGGAAGAGAGAAATGGAGCCAAAATATATTTCTGACTCTGGGACTGCTAATCGAAATGAAGCTTTTTGCCTTGATATGAAATATGAAGTACGCAGTAGAAAAATTATTGCCCGGCCATGTTTAGCGTAGTTTATACCTTTGATATCTGTCAACAAGACGTAAATCTGTGAGTGAGTCACATTTACAATGCAACTTATCGCATCTCTCCCCTGGAAAATAAACTAAAAAGCTAAATTGCACTTTATTTACATATTCGTTGAGCCGAAGAGTTATATCCTGTAGCTGTAGAGGTTTAGCCAGAGAGAGAGAAATCGCAATAATACTACTAATCATAATAAGAGTGGATTATTATTATAGGTAGTGCATGAAAGGAGTTCGCTGCAGACGTCACACTTATCTACACCAGTTACCAGTAGTGGCAGACTTATGCAGATCAAACTTCCAGTTTGACTCTGACTAGCAAAAGAGTAAGTCGGGGAATTTATTTTCTCTCTGTATCGCTCCAAATGTTCAAAGTGCACATTTACATGCACAGAGAATAGAAGGAAAAGGAGTTTTGCTTTCCAGATAGACAGAAGGACAGTACAGACGAACAAAACTCAACGCAAGTGTGTAATGTACAGTGGTACAACTGAAAAGCTTTCGGTTTCGCCCAAAACCAGAGCAGTAAAGAGTACAGAGACAGAGAGAGAGAGAGAGTTTAGCGCAGTGTTGAAACTGAAGAGAGACAGATAGTGAAGAAGAGTCTCCGAGGGCAGTACACAGACAGATACAGTATTAAATAGTACGCAGAGCTCATCACATTGCATTGCATTAGAACTGATCATATAGTACACACACACGTTGCTTCTTGAAGACACTTAACCCAGTTGTTTGTGATTCCCCTGTATAAAATAGAGTGAAATTAAAATAAACAAACAGAAGAGAGAGAGAGCGGTGAAGGGAGTTGGGAGTTTTATATGAGAGAGGAGCGGGGCGGGCAGTATAGCCCTCCGAAAATCAGGTATAGCACTTTACGTTCTAAGATGTAGAAAGATATTATTAGAAGTTGATAGAATTCGTAAAAGTTGATATGATGTAATGTTAAGGAAGCAGGAAGGAGGGTGTGTGTAGCCCGTGCATTTTCTGACTGTATCTAGTAAATAGTTGTAAGTAGGGGAGAGGGAAATCCCTGTGAATCCCCTAGATAAGCGTAGAGAGTAGAGAGATAAGTAATACCCGGGTATTAGAGTGACGGAGACGGATGCTGGGTGTGTGCTGCGATTGCGTCGAGTGGGAGGCCACTTCATGCAATCCTCCATCGATCGCTTTTAGCAACAAGTTGTGGTGTCGTACTCCTGATATCTCTGTGTGAGTTTATTTTGACTTGCGAATGGCCACTTGTGAGGCGTCTGTTCCTAAATTCTATTGTGATTGTGTCTCCGAATCACTCAGTTAGCAAAATACGTAAGCAGACGACCAAACACACTTCCTTTATCATAACAACTGCTATATGGCTAATATCAGACACACACGACTCTCGCTCTCGCACGTCTACTCTATGTATCGCAGTAGGTGTAGGGAATTCTAGTTTCATCACTTCCACACTCAGCACAGATAAATTAGCTCACCTCGGACACCAAGAAATTACTCAAGTGCTAAATCATTCAATTCACCTTCTAGCTCTGTTCTGTTCCAAATTGAGATTCACTACTTGTGTCTAAATGCCAAAACCTAATATTTATTTCTGCCAGGCTTTTCCTGGTTCACGACTAATGACGAGCGGGTGTGCCTCCTTCCGAAGAAATCGGTGAATCTGCCAAGTCTTCCGAGCAGTTATGTTATGAGCATCTGAAACGAACCAAACTCCTTCATTGTCTTCTTCAAACGTCAAATCACGTATTTTAATCCTTTATTATTTATTGCCGCCAAGCTAATTTAGACAGATCTTATCCTAATTTTAATTCGAAGACTACAAAATATTTAATACACATGAGTGTACAATAACGCTTTAATTTTTTTGTTTTTATTCCTTTGATGCTTTGATTTTTCTGAAGAAATGGAAAGTAAATATTATGCAATGAGTGAAAGGATGACTAATGGTTCGATATTATTTGTGACACAAGGTAATGGGATGCAACAATAGTCATATCCGCCCATTCTTCCGCAGATGTCGACGGCGTCGGTCAAAGAAAGATGAGCCAAGTGTCACGCCGAAAGGAAACGGTGACATGATCGAGGGCAATCACTTAGAAGCAAATACTGATTTACTGCATGGGCTCCAATTACTTGGCTCATCTGTTCGCAACCCTTCCAATAAGTCTTTAGACAGCAACAATGACTCACCCTTTTGTGTTCCACTACTAGCGCAATCGTAAGTCAATCAATTCAAATATTCACTACAGACCTACTTTCTCCTTCGTATGTAGAAAGCCGTGAAAGGAGAAAGAAGGAACGATACGTATAGGATTAGACGACTAGATATATATTTTTATACACTCTTTCCTTCATCTCAGGTGTAGTAAGTACACGTTTGCATTGGCAGGTTACTGTCATAGCAAATTGTGATAGAGCCAAAAGCTGACAGACTATCTGCGGTAGTACCTTTAGTGAATGTAACTTTCGGTAGGCATGCATTTTACGAGTTATCACTTGAACGAAATAATTCATTAGGTTATTAGGTTTAGATATAGAAAGTAAGGGGATGGTAATGGAAGTATGTGTATAATTATTTTCTGAACACCGGAAGGAGACACAAGATTAAATTATTCATCAGCAAATTCTTGGACTGCATTCACAGCAAAAAGTGTGAAGAATGATCTACATAATTGTGGACAAAGTAAATTTTATAATTATTGCAATAATTAAACTCATTCATTAGCCTCCCACCCAATCCCAATAGTATTACCAAAACAATGTCATATTATATGGTGTTATATTTTATTTACCTACAATAATTGTGTTTGATTATTATTATCATGCTTTATTCAACAGACCACTCAGCTTCCAATGTTTACAAGTTTTAAAGATGTATATGTTTTAATAATTGCATTCCATCAAATAAGTGGTAATAGTATTCAATTCTGGTGCGTAGAATCCTGCATGATATGATGGAATTATTGTGAAAAATTGACTTGGTCTGTTTAGACTATTTATGTACTGAAAGATGATTCCATTATTCTGTTTCATAAACATAGGCTACGCAGTATAAAGTTTTAACAGCCTGGCAATATAGATAAAAAGTCATGTTAGTTAGTGCCATGTAGAATTATAGATGCAATCAAACAGAATCACACATTGAGCAAATGTGCGATATTCCGATGCTACGACGTCCTTGTGTGTATGCAATGGATTTTATTGTTGGTTTACCTCCTTCCCATTTTGCTCTCTGTGTCAGTAACGCCAACGCAGTTCTTTTTTAGCACAAACTTTGTTTGTACTGAATTAAATTGTTAAGGAGGTTTTCCTATGTACACACGTTCATTTTGAGGTTAGTTGGAATTGTGTGTGTAAGTTGGCTGACTTGCCATTAGTCGACAACTTTTTTTGGCACAATTAAACATTACGGTGTGTTTGTATGGCTTACAGTGTGATGCAGGAGATGTTAAGTAAACATAATAACTTGTCTGTGGTTACTTAAGCCAGTTTTAAAAGTTTCAACCATTTGTTTTACATCTAAACTCTATGTTCCGTCTTACTGTAACTTACGTTTTAAATCTATGTACTGTCTAAAGAACATTGATGTACTCTTTCCAGTTGCGCTCCTCAATAAAAAAATTGGTTGACTGCAATTTTATGTTCAAATGTTAGAAATAGAAATCCCGAGGAGTGAGCCTTGAATAAACGCATTTATTAGCTAACTCACTTATCAACAGCCAGCAAATAATCTCCCTCATTTATGTTTTTTCATCTCTCTATATCCATATCTTCACATTACGCAATAGCAATTTGTTTGCAATAAAACGGTTACTGTAATAGTTAATGTGAAAGTAGCATCTTATGATGAAAATTTGGTCTTGAAACCTTTCAAGGGTATAGGCTGCTCTGTAACAAAATATACCGATTGATTTCAATGAAAAGCACTTCAGGAATATGCAAATTAGGTTTCCGGTTCAATAATTTCATTTCCTCTCTCAAGAAGTATATTTTCTCTACGTTTTACTTTACCATACAAAAATTTATTGCTCATAGGTTTTGTCTGAATATTTACTAAACATTGTAACTCTTTTTATTTCAGAGAAGCTAGCTCGAGTCAACTCGATTTCTTCAAAATGCTGGACCAAAAAATTGAAGAGGTGAGTTTTATTAATACATAGATTCTTTCCGATGTAATTATTGAGATGTGGATCATCCATAAATGTTGTTGTACAATTATATATTTTGGACAGTAAAGCCATTAGGTAGTAAGGATTAAATAAATATAATATGCTTATATAACTAAAGAATTAGATGCGAATATTTTTGCCGATTATGCTTAGATACATAGGTACATAAATAAATGATCTGTATTGTTATTAGTGTACTTGATTGAATTGGTGCTCATTTAAAATGCCCAATTAGAAAAATGGCTATGAAAGATGCAGACCTGTAAAAATAATAGTTTGTCATATTTGGATTCGTTCATTTCAGTTTCAATATGTATGTACTTGTTTATTTTGACACGAAATTCATTCTCACATCAAATATCAGAATCATTCTTATTGAGAAACACTCTTATACAAACAACTTGATTGAGACATGGCCATAGAAAAACAAATTCTGAGCACCATGCAAAACGAATAATTGTACTTGTACATACGTCCCTACCTACTAATCGCAAATCTAATAATGATATTTATTTATATTGTAATATAGTAATTATATAGTATGTATAAAGTCAATTTCTGAGCTGTGTCTCACATCGTACAGTGAGAGCGTTTGACATAAAAACTAACTAAAAACATTTACATTTGTATAAGTGTACGTGATACAATTAATAAATACTAATTTAAGTACCTAAGAATACAAATCGATAAAGAGTTAATAACTAGAAAAACATTTAAGCCTCAAAAGATGGTCTGCTCTGGTATTGTGCTATGGTATGGTATAGTGTTGGTAAGGTCAGATCAGGTCAGGTCCTAATAAGTAATAAGTCTTAAGAAAAATGCCTACATGTACACTGTAGCATAATTGTATATAGCAAACTATAAAATGTAGTACTTATTGTATTCAGGAGACATTGAGGTATGATAACCAAAATATTTATACACATTTCTCTCTAGCTAAATATCAAATCACTGGTTGTAATATTTTAATTAACACTGACTCTCTCAGATACATTTGAATGTTTCTTTCCTTTTCTCTCTTAAATTTCTTTTTTTAATGTTATGTGATGATGCACTGCTTACATCTTTATTACATATTATTCTAGTATATTTACCGTTAGTGTACGTACATGAAGATTTTCTACAATTATAATTGCAAAATTAGGCGCTTGCAATAATATTACCATTGACACTTAAATACTATAATGTACGTACACATAACTCAGATTATAATAATACTTGTACCGTAAGTATGCACATTTGCTAATTATCTATGGTTAGATACAACTGTCGATAATAATACAGATGCAATTCACTGTAAATGTCCATAAGTAACTATCGTGCATTGGATTTTACAAACGTCTTACTTATTAAATTCAAATTGGATAGTCCATAAAGGAACAAAGGATACTATTTGATGAGTATTTTTTTAATGCCACAAAATTGCATGTTTACATTACACAGTCTGTAAAGTATGCGCAAAACATTTACTCACTGTGTGCTTCCAATTTCCAATGATTGGATTGAGTGTGCTATACTAAGTAGTATTGGTATGATTATAATTTAGTTATTTTGATAAAGTACTTCATATTTATCCCTTATAGTATGTATTTGTGTATCTAAGTACTTAACCCTTACCTAATGTCTAATGGAAAAGTTTAATGAATATGTTCTCCAGCTATATAGCTCTTAATTGTACTCCAATGAGTTTCTGTCTGTTATATGTTGCATTTACTTGCATCCCCCAGACTAGTATACACTTGTATTTCATATAATAGTTAGATTCTTTACTACTAAGTATGTACGTACCTTATAAATAATGTCAACTTCGTTCAACAGTCGTAAATTTCCAATTCATCAAAAACTAACAACAAATTAGGACAGTAAGGACATAAAAATGACATTTCACAGAAATAGATAAAGATACAAGAGGAATTGCAAGTAATATAGCAATACATTAGAGTAGTAAGTAACAAAATTTTTTGTGCATAGAGCAGTAGTTATCCCTTAAATTACATTACAGATATTTACCCTTATAATAGTTATTACATTTACATTGGAATCTCTCTCAATGCTTTCGTATACATGTGTATGAAATTTTAATTATAGTATTGTAGCCATGTCGGTTTCGAACAAGTTTTCCTTTTTTCCCATCTAAATCAATATTTCAATTATAAGTACAGTACATGTCCTACTTACATACATGTGGATGTATATTCATACAGCTTGTGTTAACATGTTTTGCATAAAATATTGTCAAACATTCTTATTTAGTGTAGTAAGTACAGAATAGTTCACTACAAATTATAAACTGTTTGTGCAGTTCTTTCGTTTGAACTTTTGTAACGTCCAATGGCCGGCCGATTGTTCAAATTTCATATCTTTAGATTTCGTTAACTATTTACTGATTAGTATTTACTTTAGAATTTTGTTAAGAAAGTCTATTTATTCAGATAGTTGTAGTTTATATTTAAAATCTGTCATAAGGAGCAACAAAAATTAATTTGACAACCAATCTGTCCAAATATCTAATAAGAGCTGATAATTTCGTAGTTCAGCTTCAGTAAGGAGTAATGAAATTTATTGATTTTTGTTTTGAAGGGCCCAGATTACGACCCAGAAGAAGAGCATGATGACTTCGAGCGTAATCAAATGAGAAACATTGACATTTGGAATAAAGGAATTAAGAGCTTCTTGAGCGAGGCGAACAAGACACCACCGGACAAGTCCTCTACTAATTGCCATTGGGATGACGATGGGGACTGACAATGAGTTTGGCAGTTCTCTAACGAATTGCAGCATAATCCCTCTCGTTTACTAACTACAATATTTCTACTACTCGAATCCAATGTCTCATTTTTATTACCTGTATTCCAAAAGACTGACGTACATTTTATTCTGAACAGGTAAATAAAAACTGTTTTTTCGGGCTCTGTTCAATATCAACTGACGCCCTCTGAGCAAAAACATCACTGCTTTCAACTTACAAATTATTTCGATTCGAGTGAAAACTATGTTTAGCTAACTTCTTTTACCAGCCAACATATAGTAACATTATTTGTTACAATGTTAACAGATTACATTCCGAAGCCGCATTATTTTCCTAGTGTGTCGCTAATGAATATGACTAATATTTTTCTGTTTAAAAATCCGCGTTTTCATTGCCACTCAATCAACAAATCAACATACCAATTTGACTGACATGACATGGCATAATTTGTATTCATGTAATACCTGGATATTATTACAGACTCCAGCTAACAAGATAAAAAATTGTTGCCTTTTCATAACAGTTTAATTTGACCATATTTTGGATATCCATATTGACTGAAGATTTTCAGACAACCCAGATAATTCATTAGCATCAGGTTTTGCATGAAAATGCACAATATATGACGCTTGTTCTTATTGTGCGTAATATACCAATGCAATAAATGGTTATTTTTTAGACAGTTTTTAGCCAGGCTTTCGAAATAACATTTTTAATGGATGTGGAAAATGACCAGCTTCGGAATGTAATAGATTATTGTTTACAAATGGTTATCATTCCCTTTCGAATTGAGTGCTTATGTATACATAACCTTGATACCCTTAAAAAGCCTAAACAGAGATTTTAAAACTCGAAATTGTGTTGTAACTGTTGTAGTAAAGTCAGTAGTCAATATTATGTCAGGTTAATAACCAGCATGGTATTACTATTTTTGTGTTGTCCAGTACTGTACTTATTTTATTTTACTTAAGGAGATACTTATACTTAAATGTATTTCTTATGTACTTGTTAGTCATTTATTTATACGGGTAAAATTGAAAAGTGTATCTCTAGGATTTTGTTTTATATAGTACGTTTATTTAGTTTGATTGAGTATAGGAGAGTTGAAGAAAGAAGCATTTATTTATGAACTGTTTGAGGCATTTTAAGTATTTCTTTTTCTAAATCATTGGAAGAAATCTTTTATTTGGAAGAAAGTTGTTTGGCAAGTTCAGTATATTTAATAAATTTAGATGTTGGAGAATCGGAAGGTAGCTGCGGCTCATCTTTGGGCGAGACGGCCCCAGGACTCTTCTCTTTGATGAAGTGCATCTTGGCAAGATGATGTCGGTACGCTCCCTTCGACAGAAACGGAGTTTCGCAAAAAGTACATTTCAGCACGTTCTCTCCTTCGTTCATTGACCAGCTGAGTCCAAGAAGAGCAGAGCTGTCAACTCCTACGAATAAACAAAAAATAAAAGACATGTTAAAATATTTACACCAAAAGTCTAAAAGTGTCCTCTATCTCTATTACGGTAATAAGTAACTGTACACGAAGCATATTATGACTAACAAACTTATCTTCTGTATATGTAACACATCACTATTGCTAACTCTACTGTCTGATATACAATATCTACTCACTCCATCATATCATGAAAGATTGTAAAAATGCAATGAAGATCGAAAAGAAGAATCACGAAACAAAACCGGGAAAATTGATGAGACAAGACAAGTTGTTAACGACGAATGAATTCAGAAAAGAAATGGAAAAGAGAAAATGGCGACCTGGTGATGACTGTGGATTTGAAGAAGAGGTACTTGTTGGTCGAGAACTCGTACTCACAACGGGCGTGTTTTCAGTTTTATCACACAATTTCTGCAATGCAGCAAGAGGGTGATGAGAATTGGGTTGAAAACCAGTCGGAGTCGGTGGTTTATTTCCTTCGTGATTGCCTCCAATGGATTCAAACATGGAACTGAGAGCTGATAAGCTGTTAAATTTCATTTTATCTGCTTTGATCTCGTCTGCAGCCTCCGGTGTCTTCGACTGTTTCGGAGATTCGTCTTTGGCTTCTGGCACCGGGGATGGGGTACTGGGAGTTCGAATCTTGCCAATTTCATCTGACTTTTCTGAAGAAACGCTTCGAGGTCTTGCCTGGGGAAATCGCGGCGGGACAGGTAAAACGCTGGGATCGACAAGTGGCTTTGTGTAATCTACTGATTCGTCTATTCCTAGTCTCTTCAATATACTGAAACAGACGCAAATAAATACATTTTAAATACATAACTTTTTCAGTCTACTTTGAGCATCTTTATTGCATAAAGAATCAAATGTATTTTTGGCTACTACATCCATTAATTGCAGAGAAATATTAATATTGACAGCATTTAAAAGTAAAATCCTGGTACCTGGTGCCAACAGGAGGTGTCGGTCCGATGGTGGGGTTGTTCATGCCCTTGGTTCGATAGTCGAAAGATTTTTCAATCATCTTTTCAATAGCATTTAGAACGGAAGATTCTTTCTTCTCATCCTTGTCTTTGGTTATTGTGGTAGCAGTGGTGGTAGAGGTGGTAGTGAGATCTTGAGGAGGTTCTGAGGATTCTTTCTTGGGGGATTTGATTGTAGGTGTTGGTGGACCACTCTGGCCAAGTGACTTTTCGCATACTCGTAAGTGCTCAACAAACGCTGGAGCTGGAATTTTTTCCCCACATTTCTCACACGAGATACGAATCTCTTTTTTCATTTCGGTATTCGCCCGCTCCAACTCCAACAGCTTTCTTACTGGAAGACTCTTTTTGCGCTTTTCTCGTGACTGTCGCCTTCGAGAGCCGGATTCTGTGATTGATCTCATTATATGCTCTTTGTAGTGTGAGTTTTTCACCATATGATTAGATAGCTCCTTTAGCGATGAAAAGGCCTGTTGACATATTAGAATTGCATTAAATGCCACTTCACCTTTTCAACAGCCTTTCGTCAATACATTCAACAGAAAAATAGAGTCTATCGGCTAGAAATGTTATCGGTACGAAAAGTCTATTATTCGGCAAGTTACGGCTATGTAGCAAAACAAGCAGGATGCAACAACTTTCTTACCTGATCACAAACTTTGCAGGTTAGAACTGCGCTAACATGAGAATTAGTAGAAGAGGATTTGTCTTCAGAAGATCTCCAAGAAATAAGTTGCTCTTGGGAGATTATGTTCGTGTAGTGCTGCGTTTGCTGCATGTGCGATGTCATTTCTGCGAGAGATCGGAAGCTTTGACCACACCACATGCATTTTAAAATCTGTCTCGTCTGCTCAGCTCCCTTTCCCAGCCAAACATCTTGTCCTCTGACTAATTTTCTTGGAAGATGGACAGTTTCTGTAATACATAGGATTTGCTATATAGACATTTCAATATTGGGTATGCATTCTAATTGTAAGTATAATTTCGTCCGTTTCAGATGATTTTTATCAAGATATAGCACGAGATAAACAAGAAATCAGACAGATACTTAGAAATTGATAAACTGCATAACAAAATATAGACTTGCTTCAAATTCAATACTTTCCATCTTGAAATAATTGACATTCTGTTCACCTGTATTATTAACGACATAAAGAATATTAAGCGGAAGCTGTGAACATTTTAACGGTATTAAATTAATTCATATTAACTAAAATTGAATAAGTTAAGTATAGGTATGCAGTTGCAGAATTCCTCCTTGTGTACTTGAATGCAAGTGCTATTCTTTCCGCAATAAATAGTATTGTGTGAGTATGATCATTGATCACTTAGGAAAAATGAATATTTTATGTAGTTTTCTTGCCTAAAATACCTTTGAGGAGTAGGGAAGAGTCCTGAGGTTGTTGAGTGTTGGAAGGAGGTGGTTGCGGAGGAGGAAGATTGATTTGCGGCTGTTGAGTAGTAGCTTTTGGCGAAGTGAGATTTGACAGAGAAGGTCCGTGTTTGGCTTCCTTCATATGAGCACTAAGGGCCGATAACGACGGGAAAGTGACACGACAACAAACACACCGGAGAACATCTCGGGTACCGCAGGAGCTCTGAGCGAGCCATTGGGCTTGCCACGAAGAACTAGAACCACCTGCAACAAAAACACATTGAAATAGAGGAAAGAAAATCAGATCTCCCATCCGTCCCATTCTTTTCTCGTCATACGTATATTTTGTTTTTGCTATTTTCAGCGATCTTTTCAACCCCGGAACGGAGTTGAGTTTCATGCAATTTTAAGAAGTGAAAGAGTGAGTATGGAAGTATGAAGTGTGAAGACGCATTGACAAGAGAACATAATAACAGGCATATCAAAGAGAAAAAACTCACTGCGATTTCCCGGTGATGTCAATCTCGTCTCTGTTTGACCCACTCGACTCAACTCGGACATTTTTTCCAAAGCTTTGGAACCCATATCTGGACTCGGCGAACTTCCGTTCCAGTTCAGTTTCCCTTCTCCCCATTTCAGTAATTTCTTCGGTGGAGAGTCGTCATCATTTTTCTTATGAGATACTGACAAGTCCAATGGACTATCGCCCACCAACGCGGTAGTGCCTTGTCTGCTCTGTTTTCGTTGGCTGAAGTCTAAAACTGCTCCATTCTGTGCTAACGGACTAGGAGTTTTACGGGGTCTACAAAAAACAACAAAAAACACCGATGTAAAATTAATTTCAAAATTCACTGACAAAGAACATAATATCACTGATTACTTATTAAGTTATTACGCATCATTTAGGCTACCATTATTTGAAAAATTTCAAGATAATTGATTATGGTATTTAAATGAGCACTCACGAAGGAGATCCCGAGTCCCTGGATTCAGAACCTTCACGAGTGTTGGATTCATCAGAGTCTGAACTCTTGTCTCCATCATCAGATGCGTCGGAGGAATCTAAGCATTCACAAAGAAAGGAAGAGATGAGTGAATTGAGTTAAGCTGATCTCGAATATACTATACGGCTATACTTTCCCTTTTCCCTATGGTTATGAAATAAAGATCCGATCCCACTTGGTGGTTTTGTTCGGTTGTTGAGTGAGGGAGAAAGGGTGTCCGACCGACCGGGATAGTACATATTACAGAACTAGTAAACTCTCACTCTCAGTTTTTCGGACTCAAATTGAATATTACATAACTATCTCCCTTTTCTCTCCCGCCTATATACAGATACTCAACTAGTAGTATTATCCACCCATACATATTTACGTTGACCGAGCCAGCTACTCCGAAAAGTCGAGAGATCGAGATCCCACACCACATAACATAACAGTTACTATCTGTTCTGTAGCTTTTATTCCACCGAGACTGTATATATGTACCATACCAAGACGTTCAAGACATTTCAACACACATACCTTATATTGTAAGGTGAACTATAGTGAACTATTTTCATTCATACTATTCAACTTTGCATTACATTACACTACACACTACTGAGTTCCTTTTGCTTTCCTTCACTTACCCTCTTTTTTTATTCCTGCGGCTGCTGCGGCCAAATTCTCAAGTTCCCCTGTAACCAAACAAAAACAATATTGTAATAAAATATGCATTATTCGATGATTATCCAAGATATCAATATTGCTATATGTTTTATTATTGAATCTGCATTTGAGATTATTCAGTAGCAGGAAATATTACAATAATAACATGCAATAAATGCTATACCTAATGTTGTTTATAAACAAATTCCATTTTTACAGATATTTATACATATTACAATAGATGTGTTTGATGTATGCTACATAATATTATGTGTACTGGTAATGGCTATAGGATTTAAGCACATCAACTGTAAATGCAAGTTTGATTGACAACATAAAGCGATCACGGTAGCGATTGACATCAAGTGTAAAGAATATAAATGGTAGGTATTGAGGGAGAAAGAAAGGAGAAGAAAGCAAGTTTCAAGTTCCTATGATGTTAGAAGAAGAAGAAGAAGAAAACAGAGACAATATAATATCAGTTCATATTTGTAAGAACAGAATTGAGTCAAGCCAAGCGAGTTCAAAGGAATAAAAGGGACTCTACTACTGTGGAAAGACATAGGGAGCTACTCAAATTCTTACACAGAGATAGATATCTTTTGTAGAGTGATACGGACAATGGAATGAGATTACAAATCGTAATGTGCCTTACATTGTACGAATATTAGTTGACTAGGTAGTTTAGTTTTAGTGTAGTTTTTTGTATTTTTTTCTAGTTCTGTCTATTGGTGGACTTAGAGGAGTAGTCTGTAGGAAGAAAGGCGCAATTGGAGACTATAGAAAGACAGAGCTAACTGACTATAGATATGTTTATTGCATTGGTTTAGTTTATGGAATTGTAGTGCATTGCATGAGTGTAGTCTGAGGGAAAGATATCATTCCTTTGGTTTGTGAATTCTTTGGAGTTGCACAGGAAATGGTGAGTATCTGCAATCAAAGATGAGATGCTCCTCACGCCCGTCCCTCTCTTAGAAAATGAAAACGTAGTTGCTGACCTCAACAGAACGTTCATCATATTAATTACCTTCGTAATTTTCAGTTGACGCTACGTGGACTGATTTTTGTCCTCGTTCCTGCCTTCCTTGCTGCATTGACATAAGAATTGTCTCGCGAATAAATTACGCTCCTCTGGACTGTTCAGAAGTTGGGAGTACGTGAGAGAAACAAAGCTCTCTCCGAGGCATGTGCTCCCATGTGATTCCTACATTTGTGACGGTTTAGATTTCTTCTGTTGGCAGCTAATAAAGGGGAAGCTCAGCTCAGCATCGACTCTCATTACAACAACCTAATGATTAAGATCTACCTTGGCAGTCCAGTCTCTTTCTGACTAACTAGTCTCCCTGATATCATGTCAGCTAATAACTACCAGGTATGTACACACTAACTACACTCCGACGACCAATCCACTAATTCGTATATCAACCACCGCACGCCCTGCCACTCCACATACTCTAGCAAAAATAATTTACCCACACACATAATAAACTTTAGGCAGGGACCCACTTATTTCTGGCTCTCTCTGTAAATGTCGCTCTAAGAGCACACATCCTCTATAAAATAAAGGTGGCCTATTCACCAGAAGTACATGCATTGCCTACTCCCTGCCTCGTGCCTTCTCATCTTTTCAATTCAATTTGACTCAGTCCACTCTAGTAAGCATTCTTTCCTT
>JABASI010000042.1:0-70714 GCA_019776505.1 Tomocerus nigrus | reverse complement strand
GGTCCAGTCAGAGTCAGCCGCAACCGATAATACTACCCGCGACGAAGTCATTCGCCCTCGCTAATTCACGTAGTCCCCGCAGAACTCCACTGAATACCGAGCGGTCTAAATCCTACCCATTTTTATTACCGATTTCTTTTTCAAAAAATGGTTAAACAATTTTTAATTTCAGTGCTGGATTTAAGTCTTTAATAATACAATTGATCATGTTTTTTATTGCGCAAATCTGGTCACTATATCCTTAAATTTTTTGCACCTTTGTAAATCTATTTAATAATATATTTACACACACCATAGAATAGCTGACGTAGCAGTCAGATCTCTCCTTATTTTTCAAACTTTAGTGGAGTGACAATATTTCAAATTACAAACGTGTTTCATAAAAAATCCATTTTACTTTTACAATGCTTCCGGAAATGCAATTTTAGGTAGTAATATGTTAAGAAAATGATAAACGATGGCCATCTACCAAGGGAATGGGAAATCAATATTTTATCAATGAACATTGTCATGTGGATCGTGTGGCTAAGTTGGCTCTCTACTTTCTCTTCAGATATATAGGTACCTATTCATATAGTAATGGAGAAAGTTCACTAAAAGTAATTAGTTGCTGCACTTTTGCATCGAAGCATCAGAAAAAAGTTAAATTCTTTTGAGTTGAAAAAATTTCGCAATGTCTAAAATTGCACTCATTACGTTTCACACAAAGTCTTTTTATTTTATACGTTTATGCAATTACACAGAGCTCTATCATACCGATGTTATAAGTGATGTTATAAGTGATGTTATATGAGACTTGGTAATTTTCTATGTTGCTTTACTAATTGCCAATGCATGAAAATGCCTATTCCAAAGCAGGGAAAATGTTTGATTTAAAATATTTCCCAAAACAATATGTGGGATTCACTTAAATTGCTAATATAATTGTTCCTGAACGAAATATGTATTCTTACTATTAGTACACGGGTGACGGAACAGAGCAATTAGAGCGCGACGGTCTTTAAAAAAAATTGATTATAATTCAAACAATGTCATCTAAGAGGTTTGAATGCGTTTTCAATGCAGAAAACGCAAGATTTTGATGTAATAAGAAACTATAAATACGTACAAGGGAAAAAGCATTTTCACAAATATTTTATTTCACATTTCTTTGCAGTAACTTCAGGTTTGAATAAGAGTCCAGTAAAATATTAACAATAATAACTAGATTCGGACTGCGAGAAATAATAGCCGTTCTGTCCGTTTGGGTTTGAAATTTGAAACTATTTAGTTACCTACCTATCTACATATTATATTGTAGATTTGGGACATTTTAATTGTCATTTATTGCTACAATCGGTGCTTTAATCATTAGGAACCTATTTAGATATAAAAATTTCTTATTTCTCATTTTATTTCGCTAAAAAGATATCTGTTGTAAGTTGTAGATTAAATGAACTGTCTCCAAAGAAAGCACGGCACAATGGCACAAATGAGCACACTCAAGGGGACTACAGATACAAAATGCAGTTCAATGCAATAAGCTGGCAGAGTACAGAAATGGACAGGCGGAACAAGAATACAATGTTACAACAGGTGGATTTGTAGTTGTTGTTTATACATACATTGCATTGGCACATTGGCACATACTTTATCTTATTTTACTCGACTCATTTCATAAATATTGCTCAGTAAGTGTTCTGAATTCTTCGCTTGTCTATAATTTCCGGCTTAAAATGTAATTGATAATTCAACATTTTAAGTTTCGACAAGTCCAATGTCTAACTGCAATTAAAAATGGTCCATGCATGTGTTGCGTAATTCAGTGGTGGTAGGGATAATTTTATCAGTTGTGTATGAATGTTAGCAGATTGCAGTTGCTCAGCTGGTGGTTTACAATAATATTATAATATCTAAATTAGCATTGGATTGTCTGATAACAATATTCCTTCTTGCAGGAGCAGACATAATTAACAGTGTTACTGTTACTATGTATTAATAGTATCCAAGTATGTTCGTACACCAATGTAATACCATCACATTTATCATTTATGAAAGTAGCAGTGGAAAGAAGTGGTAATTGGCAAATTCGACCGATGGATTATTAGCACAGTAGAACATCTTCCGTCTAAATGTTTTACTAAATGTAATGAACAATTTTTATATTGTGTTAACAATTTCCTCCGAAACATTATAAGGTAATTAGACCTTAGATTCGAAAATATTTGCCATGGACAATAAAACTGAAATGGAAGCATCGGAGCAAGATGCTCCACTTGCTGCTCTTAGACCATCTACCCAGCAGTTATTATCTGCTATGCTAAATCCAATAAAAATTATACCAACGGAATCTGGTTTATCAAGGTAAAGCAATAAAGCACTTAAAATTATGGTTGTTACGTTTTATTCAATGTTGAATGTTCATTATTGCACCGCTGCATAACCGGAGATAAATAATGAAATGGCTTACATAAGTAATTACTAAAGCCCTACAATATAAAAGGAAATATTTGTATTTGCACTATCTCGATTCATTGAGGACTTTATTGCTTTATTGTAGAGATTGGAGAGGATTGGGGGATTTAGCGGGATTTCCCGCTGAATATATTTCGTCTTTGGAAGTGAAAACTGACCCGACGGAACAAATACTAAAGAAATTGATACAATCAAAAGAAACACAAATCAAGAATTTTAGCGATCTCAAAGCCTGTCTTGCTGTGATTGACCGATACGATGTTGTTTTCGATGCTGTGCCTTTATTGGGTACTGAAAAACTCATTTTTTCAAATTTCTATCTCCATGTCCATCGAAAATAAAATAAATGTCTTTTTATATTGTATTGAATAATGTTACGTAATGTCAATACTGAAAGACGGCGGATGTAAACGTTTCGCTAGAGAAGTCTAATATATTAATTAGTCGATCTAATAATTTACAGAAAAAGACGCGGAATTATATTCCTCCAAAATTACAAATAGAGCAAGTGATGCTGTTTCTGTTTTGGACTCAAAGCAGGAAGGTGATATCTTAACAATTGGTAAGTTCTCCAGTTTAAACTGTTTTATTGTTAATGGAAATGGAAAGTGGTGCAATAGTACTAACAGTAATGTTGCGAATAAAGCCAGCAAAATAACGAGTTTCATATAATTTTCTGTAATTTTATGACATGTCAATAAAAATTTAAAAATCCAGGATTGTAACCAAATATTTGAAAATGCTTTTGTAGAAGATTCCGTAAGACTTCATAATGGAGAGCCTCTTCCTCGATACGATGCATTTATTTTGTACTCAGATGACGATTCAGAGTTTGCTGACGAAGTCGTTAACAGAATGGAAGGGGAATACAATTTAAAAGTACCTACGCAATTTTTTTAATTGTCAATAATAATTGATAAGCAATATAATTTGAAACTTACGGAATATCTCAAATTCATTAAGCAAAAATACTCCATTGAATTATAATTTGCAATAAGTTTTGGTCCTACTCACTATAAGGAAGTATTTATTCTTTAATTGCTAGATGTGCAAAAGAGATCGAGATTTACTACCGGGTGTGATGTTCGAGCACGAAATAATTGGACGCCTTATAGAGGAGCGATGTAACCGATTGCTAGTAATTTTTTCGCCAAGTTTTCTGGAGAGTCCAGCCAATCAATTTCTTGTGTCTTATGCTCAGGCTCTGGCTCTCGGTAAATGGCACATGAACTATTATTTTCTACAACTACGATAACATATTTTTGGATTATCTAAGTGTTTTTTATTATACTTACAGATCTTAGAGTTCGGAAAATAATACCATGTATGTATAAGCATTGTGTCCTTCCGCCAAGTGTGCGATATTCCTTTTGTTTGGATTACAACAGATCTAGTAAGCAATGGAACTTCTTTTGGCAGAAACTAGGTACATCCTTGAAAACTACACCAAAGCCAATTGACAGGAAAATTTCCACTCCCGAGCAAACATCAAGTTACAAAGAACTAGAATATTCAAAATACGCTTCTTCACTACCAGGTACTTAAATTGAGTAGGCATTCTTGGCTCTTGGCATTCAGTTTTTAGTCCAATTTTTATTTTAAATTAATAATCACTTGATTTTGTATGTCTAGATTCATTAAGTTGGTGGGACGCAGAAAAGACAAAATCTTTTGATTCCGGGATTTCATCTAATTTAGACCACGACTTTGAAACAATGTCAATTAGCTCTAAAAGTTTTCTGGTTCCAAAATTGTCCCCTTCTCTATCCACAGATCAAAAAGAATCTAAAGGCAAATGGTTTAAAAAAATTACCTCGCCCATCAAAAAAATCAGGGACAAAGGCAAGAAAACTGCCGTGGCCGAATAATTTACTTATCCTATAGATATCACTTTTAAATTTTGATATTAATCTAAGAGCAGTACCAATTGTGGTATATTTTGATATGTATACGCAATCGATTTTTATAAACTAAGTAGGTAAACGGTATTTATATTTCATTGACCAATTCTTATAATGGATGGTGCCATTTTGTTATGTATGACATTAGAATTAATTCCATCCTTTAAAATGTGTGATACTTTAAGTCATTCATTGAAGATGCAGCTCTGCCACTCAATGTTTCCAAGTGTCGTAATCTTAATAGCATTATATTCTTATACTATACAGATTAATATAAAGTTTATTATTAAAAATATTAAAGAAAACATGATTGAATAGAAAAATTTTGCTATTTGGTTTTCATTATTCCCATTGATAATACTTATTGAAGAAAAAGAAGCATTATTATCTAGTACCAACAAAAGACGGACTATTTTTTCGCATAGTGAAACTGGAAATGCATTCACTCCCGATTAGCAAGTACTTCATGCCCTATAAATAAAATGGAGTTAAACGTTATAGGATTCGATGACAATGAAGAAGAACCTCAGAGTCACAAAATCAAAGACAATTGCAAGTATAAATTGATCCCTCAACATCTCTCAAAGACATTGTTTTTATTCAATAAAACAATTTTTTACTATTTTTAGGTTATTATCAATTTACAGATAGAGCTGTCAGCTCATCTTCTGTCGCAATCAACGACCATGTATGTACCTTTCCTATAGTCCACTACAGGCGATCCGTTGAGTAGAACATATTATTATGACTAAGGAATATGTCTTCATAAGATGCACAATTTAGACAATTTTTTCGTCATGCTCACAGTATAAAATATTTTTTATGTAACGATTAAGCATTACAGCTAAATATATACAGTCTAACAATCTCTGAACTACTTTTATCAATCTGATTAAAAATCACAATTATTTATATTATTTTGTTACATCGTAATATTGACATTGACAGATATTGCCTTAATTATAATTAATAATTAGGTATTATTACCGGAATAAATAAAGTACCTATCTATTGTACTCGTGAATCCCATTAGCACCGCTTTAAAAAATATACTTGTTAATCTCGTCATAAATATATTACAAATCCAGATATATAGAATTACAAGACGATACTAGTCGGGATAAGACAATAGGCATAACTTTCTACTAGAATTTGCTACGAAAAAGCAAAAGTTTGCTTTTCAAAAAATTCGGGGTATTTATAATGTTTTTAACTTTGCTGACTGATTAATTTGGACTCGACTAGAATACATTTAATATAACGTGTTGAAAAGTTATAAATAATATTTACATACTTTCAACAAACAATATTTTTAGAACTCAAACTGAACTGATCAAAATCGATGACGACAAGTATTTTAGTCATCCAGTTATGAGCTGTATAGGAAAATTGTAATGCAAGACTTTAGTAGGTACATAAAAAACAAGATGTATACCTATTCAAAAAATTGAGAAACATTATTTTCATAGGTCGATGAAATATACTACAAATGAACACTTGGTGCAAGGTAAATACAGCAATTGCAATAAAAATGCACGAACGTAAATAAAATTTTCCAACATCTTGAAAATTGGGAAAGAGAAAAGTCATTTTATAGCACCTTAATAGAAAGCGGGGAATAGCTACTCTTTTTCTAAACAGCATCGATAGCGGGGACGATGGCCCTCCACTGTGGGACAATGACTACCTGAATAAATCTTCAAAAAGCAATCAATACTCAATACAACAATTCTGAGCTGTAGACGGATAAGTATTATATAATACGACGACAATTAATTTTAATTGGGATTTTGCAGCAAAAAAATTTTTTGCCCATTTTTTATTACTAAGATTAGTTAGCCTATGGGACTAACCAATGAAATTATTTAATTCATTGAATTTTCAACTAATGATAAGCTAACTTGATTTTTCATTAATTATTAGTCTACGCCCTACTTATACACAATAATAAATATTCGCTCCGGGTAGCAAGAGTGGACTCAACAGCATGGTTTTTCATACACCGCGGAGCTAGAATGGAAATATTATTGGAGCCAAATAGACGTAGCAGTTATAATATTATAACATGCACACAAATTGCAACTATTTAAACACGATTATGTATAACATTGACGTGATAGAGATATTTAATTACCACCAGAAATTATTAGCATTTTTAAATTAGAAAAAAAGAAAATCAAAAACAAAAAGAAGTACAACATCAACCATTCGCATTGGCAAGTTCATACATAGCTTAGAAATTAAATATAAATCCCTACTCACATAGTAACGGCGTTTACTATAATATTTAAAACTTATGTCGAAGAGATTTCACATTTAGCTGTATATTACATTATAATAATGTAGGATAATTAAATGGCAATTTAATTATAACATTATAACATTATTTATACGTTTCCTAGTTTTCGAAATGCCGTGCATACTTGAATGCTGTCTATTTATCTATCTGAAGCAGTCACTGCATTAATAACAGGAGTCTAGTAAAATTATTTTTAAATTCTATTCGACAAAAAATTACAACTACAATCAAACAAAATTCTGTAGATTTATGTTAAATGAATTGATCATTGTAAAAACAAGGACAATTCAATAAATAGTACTGACACATTTATCAAGCTGGTCATTTATGTTATGTACATTATCTGATAGATATATGCATTTTCCAGCCACCCTCAATGCACATAATATATTTTAATTTAACTTTTGAGCCTTATACGGACATTTCACGAAACGCATAGCAATCCTAAGTAATTGCATTTTGAATGCTCTAACTCTAACCGTCAATTTCTACTAGTTGCTTAAAAAACTAGGAAGACAATAGTATAATACATCATGTCCACACTGTGGCTACCAATTGCACAATCAAGTAGTACTAAAATTACCATATTTATTAAGTACAGGCGACGATAGGAGACACTAAAAATCGAATGATGCGTTATATAGAATTTAACCATTTTCTCCAGATCAAATACTTCGACTTGGCACTTACTCTGAGAATACTGCCATTACTTACTTGCATAGATTATACGGTGAGCTAAAGTATTAATTGTTAATGTTATCTGCCTACATATGGATTACAATACAAATTCGGTAGACTATGTCTGTATTGCATTTACCTTTCAATAACTCTTTGCATATTTTGGTACTGCTCATTTTAACATCTTAGTTGCAATGTAATAGTTTCCTGACTTCACACACGAGAGAAAGTATGCTGATCGATACAATCATTTAAGGGTCCTAATAACTATTGCTACTACTATGAAATCTAAATAGGTAAATACTTCCACAACTGCCCTTAAATATTCCATTTTTTGTGTAATTGAGTAATTATTACAAATAGGCCCAAATAGGGGAACAATTATTCTTTAATTTTCAGTTCCGAACTCTTAAATGATCAACAATATCGGATTCTATACAAAACAATCAAATGTGATGAATACAGGCCTCTCTATTATTTCTATTCCAAATAATTCTTAAAACTAAATAATGTGACTCATATCGTAGGAAGGTATCAGGCATGTATCTGTAAAACTTAATTAACATAATTACTGACTGCCTATAGTAGTTACAAGATATATTATAAATAATGGAGACATTAATTGCTATATAATTATTTTGGCAGTGAAAAATATTAAAGGACTCTACTTTGGTTTCCTTACAAAAGGCGTTCGTGCTAATTAAGATTACTACCATTTCACTCGATGGCGATAATTTTCACTAACACTCAAACGCTTGATTGACTCGTATCCAAGAATTATACTAACACTAAACAGACCTCCCGGTACAGTTCGAGCTGTTAATCCTTTTGTAAAAAAGTTTAGCCCCTCTTCTTTCCACAACAACTTGAATGTCTGTCGGAAGGATGGCAAGCGCTGGACCTTAAATTGTATAAAATTGGTATTTATTAAGAGTTTTTAATTTGTGGCTCAAAACTGATAAAAAAATTTGTAAACAAAAAAGGCATTGCTTTGTAAAATCAAGATGTGATGCATTCATGCACCCATCTCCTATATCAGAAGTAATTTTTAATTAACATCAAAAAATAGTAATGTAATTTTTTACTTTATAAAAATAAAATATTTAAGTGAATTTAAAAACAAACGTTTTTAATATTGTCAATTACGAAATAACTTTATTATTTCCCTGCCCCATAAATTAGAAGAGTAATTAATTACCTGGAGACGAGTACGGCAGACATCCAAGGGATTGGTAAGAATAGTTGTTGTCATTCCTCCTAACATTGCGGAGGTACATTGTACCAAAAGGTGTGGTGTATTTACAGGTACTAGTGTCTCTAATTTATCTGAGATGGAGGTAAAAATAACAAGTGAGTTATTATTTCTAGCTTGATTTTCAAATATATATCAGAACAATATTTGTAAAAACAATGTATACTTTGGTAGACGTGGTAGAACCCCCACCACAACGCAGAAGTCGGAACATATGTACCAAGAGATGCCAGGTAACCTCGATAGAATCCTTTGAAACCATCGCGGATGTATATTTCATTTATGATATCTCTACAGATTTGAATTCTTGAACGCCCTTCGTATTGAATTCCTAACGGATTGTATACTGACCTAATGAGACAAGAATAAAATATTAAATTTTTTACATCCATCTCAAAAATTAGTTTGAAATGCTAACAAATAAAAGTTGGTATCTACTCACTTGTCATTTTGTGCTTGTTTCATTCCCACAATCATCATATGTTGAGAAATAACATCAAAAGGCACAATACATGTCTGACCAACGACAGATGCAGCACCTCCTGCTATCAAAGCTCGCAGAGAACTACACAAATATTTTTGTATTCAAAGAATAATATTCATTACATGTGTAAAAATGGAATATAATTGATTACCTGTCGCGAATTCCATATTTGTGAAGATGGTAGCGAACTCCCTCATAAGTAGAAACATAAAACACTCCGGAAACTATTTGAAATGCAGAGACCCAAAAGCCTCGATACAAACCAGTGTACCCTTCACTTTTGACAGTTTTGGAAAAACAGTCACGCATGTTTTTGTACACAGAGTTATGGCTTTGTATCTAAGTCAATTAAATATATCAGTTAAAAACCTTCCAAGTAATTGTAAATTTAAACATAAAAGTGATTTTTTTTCATTATCACCAATTCTTACATCAATAACATTTTTATTGTCAATAAAAATTATAATTGTCTTTACATTTACCTGCATTTTTGTTTTAACCAATGTAAATGGATACAACAGGGTTCGTACTGTAAATGAGCTTAACATATTTAATGGATAGAATTTCCACTTGTCCATCATATCCCATTCTATGATTTTAATATACAGATCTTCGTTGGATTGATAAGATAGAGTATTGTTGTTGTTTGAGCGATAGAACTCATATTTATCCGGATTTTCTTTCATAGCTGTGCATGATGCAAAAATCAGACCATTGGTGTACACAGATCGGATGCCTTGACAGCTTACAGAATTTAAGACCCCACCCAGCACCGATGCAGTTGGGGGTGTCATCCCTCCAATTACATTGTGCGATATAAAAGGTCGGCGATAATGATTGTCCCGATCCAGAAGAGTTTTCATTACTTCCATTCTCTCTTTAAGATCTGTTGTCCAAAAATTGAAATATAAAATCAAGAATTTACAGAAAATAATATTTATTAATTTGAAAATTCAGGTTCTTGTATTTTAAAATGGTCTACACTTACTACGAATTTCTTTACTAATTTTTTAAAGACCAGCCGAAAAACAATCTGGTACAAAATTATATTACTGGAATCTCGGAACCATTAAGAAATGAAAAACAGTGAGTTTCAAACACCCACACTTACACTGCATCGTTTAGGAACGAGTAGTTAGGTTTAATCTGTATGAAATAACAGAATGACGGTTATATAGCAACAGATAAATGGAGCTTTGTCACTGGACCTGTAGAGTAAAAAGCACAAAATAAAAATATTATTTCAGGAATTATTCATTTTTCTCTTAAAATCTTCGTATACAATAGGACTCCAATTTCAAAAATTAAATTGAGAAGGAAACGACTAATTTATTGTCACCGAGCAGGAGAGTTGCATTTGAACACAACCCACTGTCCGCTTTTTAAAAATATACAACAACAAGAAATAAAAATAATAATATTGCAATGAACTAGCTTTTAGATAGAGAAAATTGTAATTTTACGCCAGACAGATTATGGTGCTTGTTTTAGTCGGCTGAATCTCAGAACAATGCTAGAACATGTTCACAGAACACAACTTTCGCTACTCCTTGTTAAAATAAAACCAAAATATTCGATTTGACGCCTCAAACCACCAATCAAAAAACACGAAGTAAGTTATTTTGTATTTCTTGCTGCTTCGCCTTGTTTTATTTAATACCTATTAAAAGAAGGCGCGGAAAAATTATTATCACTACAGTGATAACCATTTTAATCACATTGAGTCCCGAAGAAATTCTTCAGTATGACATTGGTACTGGCCGTTCATAAAGGTCTACTAGTACCTATTCACGTCTTCGAATACGATTTAACATTTTAGGAGCAGTGGGTAATTGTAGGCATATTCACATATTTGATTATGAAATATTTGAATTGTCTTTGCTTGCATCTGATTTTTTATTTTTATTTTGTTTATCTATTAAAAATTGTGGAGACCCGATAATGTTATTACCAAGCAATTCTCCATGCTATTAAATATCTCAGCAAAAATTTGGCACTTTTAGCAATTTTACTTATTTTACAATTGCACCTTCTATCATTCTATCATCTCTTCTCGTATATCATTCAGTAATATTATTATAGTGTGCAGGCAAGTTTGGGAATCTAATTCCTGTCGAAACTAATTCGGTGTTTCTAATAAAGCCAAAATCACTTAGTACCATAAATACCAATAACGTGTGGACCTTGGAATGGAATATTATATTGATGGACTACCTAGATAGACTTCCAGTCCAAGATTTACTGGAAGAGTTTTGGTTTTGAAATTGAAATCGTTCAATCATCAATGACCAATTAAATGAATGTTACTTTACTTTATACTTGGAGGCTGGAATAAAATGTCATTACAAATATTACGTAGAAATTAATGGCATGTTTGTTTAGGCTTAGACAGTATTCAAATGATTTCAGGTCACTGGCGATCGCGGTCAATGACAAATGATACTAACTATCATAAAATACATCAACTTCAATAACAAAAAATTAACTCGATTTATTGTTTACATTCTTGCTCAATAGCTACATCTGACTTCCTGAGTAAATGTAACTACCTGCAGTTGACAGTTAATTAACATGCTCAAATTCAAATTAACAATTAGGTAATATCAAATATGCATTGCGCTATCATTTTAAAATGCTTACTCACCTTTTATAAGACCCTCCCGAATCAACATTCAATGACTAATATTAAACTCGAAGTTTGGACATGACAAGACTTGTGTAATTATATCTTGTACTAAGTAGTTGCACTAATTTCTATTGTCATAAAATTATGTTACTGTCCCCATGTTCATTTTTTAGTTAACTTTAAAGTGATTCGAAAAAGTAAAAAGCGCGTTCTTCAATCATTGATTTCTAAAATAATAAAATCTTTATTCAGGCGATTGACAGTTAAGGGTAATTAGCCAAAATAAAAAATTAACTGTAAAATAATGAGAGGACGTTAAATATTTTAGTACTTTTAATCGGAATCTCTAGAATTGTTCTGCTGTTCATATTATTTGAATGGTTGGTACAAAACAGAACCAAGGATAAAATGTTCTCTTCTCAGCCATTTGTATTGCACCGTTACGAGAGATGTCTTGCATGTGTATAAAATATTATATCATGTAAGCTTGAGTCTATGTTAAATTTGAGACAGGCACATTGTATTACATTCAACAGAGCAATCTTTTACTTTGATATAATGTGAGCATGGTAATGATAAGTAATGATAACTGATAGCCTTCATAACTGTCACCACTATTTCATGTCATTCAGAGTCACAAGCTACGGTAGCTGCAAGCTCCATATGTCATTTCGTCAGATTCGTCACCTGTTTAGACCCTTTCATGTCTGTGCTACTGATACTGACTGTGACGTTCTTAGCTTTTATGGCAATACTCATACGACTCATACCTTATCACAAGTTCATCAGTCTGAAACACTGTTGGTTAAAATAACAAATTCTTTATTTCTCCAGTACAAATAAAAATAGATGATTTTGTTACCGTTATATGATTTACGTTGGTCTTCTCGATTCCCTTTTCCAAAATCCTACTGCAGGGCTGACCTGAAGCCCATTTTGCTCATTTTGAAGCAATTTATTACCTATAGCCTCTATGTGGTCTCGAGATTCTTATTAGCGTATACAAGTTTAAAAAAGATATTGTACTATTCACTATTCGTAATTTCACTAACAGACCTCTTTAGAAGACAAAGAAAATTTGAACGACGTATTTACCACGCAAATCGCAATCCGTTTCAAAGTTATTTTGTCCAGTCAGTCAAGTCGGCATTCCTGTACAGAGCAACTTACGGATACTTACCTATGCATTTCATTTAATAAGGTCAGGTTAGGTCCCACGAAACCGATTCAGAAGCGGCCTTGTGTGCAATGACAACGGGAGTTTAATAATGTGACCTCTGCCTTACTGCAGCCCATGTAAATGTAACAGTCATTGTCATTAACCTAGCCCAGCATTGTGGTCCAGTGGTTAAGTTAAGTGTTTCCCGGCTACGGTATGAATAATGTCTGGCGATAATGGTCGAATGGTACCTTTGGGAAGGGGTATGAGTCTAAAATATGGGTTAAAAATAGTTGTTTGTGATGGACATATGCCAAAACCCGGATAAAGCATGCGGTGGCTACTGCGGTGGTCTAACTGGTCTTGCAGCTGGGTTGGAGTGGGGCTGAAACGATTTCTGCAAATTGTCGCAACAAGATAGCTTCTGGCCTACCGAGCATTAGCTAACAATGAAATGTTAATAAATGTTGGCAATAGGCCCGGACCGGAACATTGAGACTTGGCTTTGTAGTGATATACTAGTCGAACCTAAGATAACAAACAAAAAATCAGTCATTATCAAGGAAAAATTAATTAGAATTATGTTTATTAAAATGATCTAATAAGCCAGGTTCACATTTTCACATAATCGTCTTATTTAGACAAGGTTATTCCGGGTGGTGTAATCCCCGGTGGGATAGACCCGGGTTCCATGAGTCTCTTAAGTCACATCTCAGAACCTCCTAATTCATATAGATATCGACGCCGTGTCGACCAGGGAACTAAGCAACTCCTGTTGCTCTTTGCTATTTTGCCAGGCAAAAAAGTAGGTAATAAAAATGTAATTCAGAATTGTACACAAACGCCGCCCCCCACTCAGTTTACGAATGAAACTGTAAGGATAGGTTGTGCTTAGACTTACTACATCGTTCGTCGGTCATTTTGAAAAAACTTACGATACACGATATGTAGATCCACAAGTGTGAAGTTTTGATATGCAATCTCCAACTTGCATGCACAACAAATTCGACGTTTTCTTGGACGCAATCAGAATCAGAGTAAATTCAACTCACTGCGAATGAAAATTGTGTACTTGATGATTCTGCTTGCTGCAAATGTCAAAAAATCCACTTATATATTATTCAGTCAAAGTTGTAGTCATAGTTGTGAATCAAAATCTTTTATGTGTCACTACCACGGCTCACCTATCTGTATGCACCAAAAATTGTAGAATCATGTACAGGAGTGAGGGGTACCACGAAGTTTCCACCGTAACTCCATAAACAATAATCAGGTGGAAAAATCGTGCCTATATTTTTCAAAAGATGACATTCTAACTTGAAGATTTATCTAAAATTTAACTAAAAATTACTAATTCAATAAATTATTAAGCCCTGTGCACTGGGAAGGATGTTGAATAGAAATGGTATTATAAATCTCAGTCAAACCAATCGTGTTTCGTACTAGGTAGGTGCTACTTAAATGTAATTTACCATTAATATCAATAAGCAGAATTATACAATCTAAGAACAACGTTTAAAAAGTAATGATGACCAAATTGTCAGAATGGTAATAGTACCTCCAATGGAAAGAAATAAACTATTTGAATGATTGCAGATATACGTTTTTTGTAAGTAGGATAAGTCTTTGATACTGACTGTTTTTTCTCCGATTTTTCTCACGCATATTGATGCATTTTTGGTGTTGCGACAATCTGGCATAAGAAATGTATGTGTCTAAAGCAGACATGCATGCAATGAAAGAAATCATGGAAAAACTGGTAGAAGTAGAAGTAAAAGTGAGAAGAAGACTTTGAACTAGAACGAAAAGACACAATGATAGAATTGTATGCAAAACTTTGCAATGTAAAATAGGTATCCACTTTCTTTCAGGTAGCTTGTCCACTTCCCAGAAAATAAACAATACCTACTCTTGCAAACTTTTGTATCCAGGAAAAATAGGTTCCTGTGACTGGTTGCTATTTCGTATTCACAATCCGAAAAAAACCTACTCAACTCACGTCACCGGAATCAATATGCCGATCCCTAGCTTATCCTTCGTCCTTATGTAAAATCACCAACTGCATTTTTTGGGAACATAGGAAATGTTTTTATTCTAAGTTATGTAGTATCATGAATCATAGGTCCCTACTCGCCACTGACAATACAGATACTTGATTCCTTTGCAACAACATATAAATAAAACTACCATTTGTGAATTATAAAATGCCACCTACTACATGTCAATTCTACTGCCACGATGGAATACTCTCTATTAACTTCTGTTATTACAGAAAATGATTCGTTAATATAAAAACAGTGACCTAAATGACCCAATGTTGCAAAATAATTGCGTTTATAGTGCAAATATTATAGCGAATGTGCATATGGAAGACGGATCTTAAGATTATGAGTGCCAATTGTATGGATAGGTCATAATTAAATAAATGAGGTGCATTTATTGAAGGTAAAATTTTCCGGTAGAATCACCAGATTTTCAAATGGATCGTCAGAAATCAGGCACTCGCATTTTCGAATAGGACCGTCAGAATTAAATTAGTCGCATTAAATTGTGTCGCTCATAAGTAGTACGTAACTATGATGACAACTGATATGAATCTATAATATATTTTTCATTGATAAAAAGAGCTGTAATATAAAAATGGCAGCACATGGAAGGTCCAAAGTAGAGTTAATTTTGCATGCAATTAATTAGAACGAATCCCACGATGTCATAAATGTCAACCTAAATAGAGAGACAGAGGAGTATTTTAATGTAATTTTTCTGTTTAACATGACAAAAAACTTGTAATTATTACATCTATACCATTATTTTCCAAAACGACCCAGTCATAGTTAAAAAACGAAATCTATTACCTATATGGATTGTATTGGCACAAAAATGGAATTACAAATTGACTAATTTCCACCGTTGATTTTGTCTCATAATGGCTGTATAGTTCTGATTCTGATAGGGATATCGTATAAAAAAAGAAGAGAGGAGAATATAAGATTCATTTAATGCTAGTAGCGTGTGTTGAATGGAGTGGTGTTAGTGTTGGTTGATGTAAGTACCTACCTAGTAGTAGTGGAGTGCAGTGGTGCTATAGGCACTTAAAGCTACAGGTAGGTACAATGGTACAAATGGTACAATGTACAAAGTATTAGGAACTAATGTGATGTGAGTGAGTGGACCAGGGCCGAAACAAAGTGAGATTATGATTGTGAGAGAGTGAAACTGAATTTCTTGGAGAATCTGAGGCAGTGTCTGATCCCAGGTGCTTGTTTCGAATATCTCGCCGCACCCATTATTAGACTAGCAGATAGGCTTTGAGCCAATCACGGCCAGACTCATAAGAATTTCAGCGGTGAGCTGAGAGACGAAGGAACTAGCCCCAGCCACAAGGAAGGTGGAAGGAGGAATGATTCTCTAAGATATACAAACTAAATATAAGTGAGTCCATCTCCATGCACATTCATACGAGCACACATAGGCACATTGGGCATACTTTTGTGTTCTTTGATTGCATCACCTAACCTAACTCGCCTACCTTGTCTTCTTTCTCTCAGGCCAACACATGCATAGTGCCAGGCATGAATACCTTGAGGAGGTTCTCTTTTTAATAAAGTACACTTCACATGTTATACCTCTGACAATGAGAGTGTTACAGGAGCCTATAGTTACTTACTACTATCACTGATTATTCTCAGCTCTCTTGATTGTGCACTTCTCAGCTCAAAGGACTGCACGTTCTGAAAGAGATCCGAGAAGTCAGGAATCACTTTTCCCACCAACCAACCCAAGTCTTCCTATCTTCTCATCTCCTATTCAACTTTTTAGCTAAACACACCAAGTTCCTTACTTTTCAGAATATCTACAAATATTTACATCCTATTTATTATATAATGCTCATCACCTTTGAAACCCTTTTTTTAGCTCTCTCTCTCTCTCTCTCTCTCTCTCTCTCTCTCTCTCTCTCTCTCTCTCTCTCTCTCTCTCTATTTCTCTCTCTCTCTCTCTCTCTCTCTCTCTCTCTCTCTCTCTCTCTCTCTCTCTCTCTCTCTCTCTTTCTCGATCTCTCTTAATATTATGTTAAAAATCGAAAAGATTTGGGTAAGGACTCAAGACTTTGTGCCCAATGTCATAGTGTGACTAGGATGCAACACCAATTTCTTTAATACTATTTAGTAATACGGAATTCCAGAGAGGAGTCAAGGAAACTAACAAGACAGTATTAGAAGTATAGGAAGGATGTTGCATTACAAACATGCTCTAAACTCTAAACCTCACTTGTTTCAAGTCTTAGATACAGATAAGACATTGTAGTAAAGAGATGAGAGACTTAGTTTAGGTATGTTTCAAGTTTTGCATATAATGTCCTGACAATAAAATGTAGTAGAAATGCATATATTATATGTATGCTATACTGGTGTATGTACTTATTCGTATGTAGGTAGATAAGTATTATGCATCAAGTTTATTTGTTAATTGTAGAAAGGAGCAATAGAATCTGCATACATAATATTAGATTGTACGTATGTGTGTGTGTGTGTGTATGGGGTGATATGTAAGAGTAATAGTTAATGTATAATATCTGCTTTACATGACTAAACTAACGTAAACTGATTGTATATCTTGAGTTTAACTCGGAAAGGTAAGATAGGAGGGCGCGATAGGTTTGAGACATGAGTAAAGGCCGAGAGAGAGAGGCTAAGTCATGTTCTAGCCAGAGCGCTTAAGATTCATCCACCACCTCCGAGTCTGTTGCATGTGAAAGGCAAAGATAAGCAAGTCAGAAGAGCTGTCGCTATATTATTCTCTTATAATAATAATATATTGGCTTCTAGCTAACTAATTGTAAGGCGATATTTACTAGTATTATTACTACTAGAAAGCGAAACATGCCTAGCTGTGTAGTTTAAGTAGAGTCAGGGATGCTAATGGCCAAGTAACCCAACGTCCCTATGCTTTTCTTAAGTTAAGCCTCACATGAGAAGTGTCTAACGTTTTTCTATTAAGGTGAAGCTAACTACTAACTACAAACTAGCTACATGGATAGATAGGGACTGAATGAGTGAGTAGTGACTACAATGTAAGTAGCTTCTTCTTGTTCTTCTTCTATTTCTTCCACAGGTAGGTATGGCATAATTCTATAGCGTATCATGACGGACACTACTACTGCTGGCTACACTTAAAAGGTGTAACTCGTCATTCTTATCCTGCTCATCCTTGTGCCAAGCATTTGAAAAACCCAATCGGGAGAAAAGCCCACATTTATAATATGTTTTCTGTATCTGACTAGCGTGGAGTGAGTGACTGAGTGAAGGAAGAGTGCGAGAAATGCTCTTTGCCTATCCATGTCACACACAGGCAGGGATGCTCTACCTTGAATAGATAACTGACTCCTTCTTGATAGCCCAGTAGGTACAGTACAGGTAGCTAAGGTACTGAATTATTTTGGTGTAGAGTAGACTCCTACTAAGAAGACATAGGCAGAGCAGGTAGTTTACTCTGTTGATTTATATCTAATAGCACTACACTCCTAGTGCTAGGTGATAAGTCACAACAACCACGACAATAGTAGCAATGCAAAGGATCCAGTCTTCCTCCTCGTCTGACTGATGTATCTGTAACATCCTCTCTCTCTCATTTCTCTCATAACTCTTCATTCACACCGATCACAACTTCACAACTCTTCGCACAGCACTCAAGTGTCAATCAAATCATTGCCCACTGCCACAGAAACCATTCCACCTCATTTTTGCAAAGAGACACAGACACTTAGCTCTCCAGACTCAGTGAAATAAAGTGCGACTAAAAAAGAAGATTTGATTTTGCAAGATTTCAAGTGATTTGTGATTGAGAATTTTGTGAACATTGAGATTAATTTCTATAGTGAAGGGATTGTAGTTGCTTTTTAGCAATCAAGTAAAAAATGTATGCATAGCAAATATTATTACTAGGTAGGGAAGGGATTTGACTCAATAGGATTACATGAAAAGCTGCGTACACATACACACCACAATAATATTATTATAATAAGTGTAGCTAGCAGTTGCTACTTAGTTACTTACTTTCTTACAGTCCAGTTCCATTCGCCGATTGTGACATTAGCTACTTATGATATTATAGTGTGAGGTGTTCATTCATGAGGCGACTCCGTTTAAGATATAAAAGTAAGCACACAAATGCAGAGAAAATATTGATGTATAGATAAGTGAGTGAAGAGCGAGAACAGAAGTCGAGTTTCCTTGTCTGTCGTGTTGATATATTATCAGACAGACAGAGTTGTAATATTATACTATGAGAACTGAGTAAGCGGCGAGGCGACTATAGCCATCCACTACTACCTAATCATATTATTTAGCATATAGGAAAAGGTAAGGATCGAAAGCTAAGCTTTGTATGTTTTATCAAGAGTTGACAAGTCAGGAACAAGACTACAAGACCCTCAGAGTCGAAAACAAACAAAATACATAGAGTCATTGTATTTATATAGCCTCACTAAATAGCCTGACATAAATACATAGCTCCTTCCTACTACTCCTACTCTACTTCTACTCTACTACTTACGAGTTTCGAAGTGCTTTGAAAGCTTCACGTCGTTTTTAGTGGATTTCATTCAAGTCTCTACTCTACAGGACAAAACAACATTGTTGATTCAACTCCACTACTCTACTTATTCCTAATTCTACTCAGCAGCTACTTAAGTTGCTTGTCATAAAGTCAGTGAAACTCTAAGCATTTCATCGTCTCCTCCGACATCCTCAAATACCACCAACACATTTCAAATCAAACCAAGTGTGAAACGGATAATGATATCCTACTACGACGACTACGACTAGCCAATCTTCATACGCTGATTGATTTATATATCATCTTGTGTTTTCCGTCAACAAGTTTCAAATGAATTGAGAATAGAAGCAGATTTTTATTATTTCTAAGGCAGAATATCATTCTTATTAACTGAGCAATGAAAATGTGTGAGGACAATTGTAGGAGAGAATTATTTGCACTCACAGGCTTAGGCTTTGATCACAACTCCCAAGATTTCTTTTACCCTCGGAGGATTGTGTTGGCTTTGTGGCGTGTCTTTTCACCCAGACTGAATAAAGAACAAAGTGTGACAATTGCCAATAATTGTAAGAGAAAAATTGGAGTTCAGCTTCCTTCCAGTCAGCCAAGTGGCAGTTCTTCACTCTCATGTCCATGTGCCTCTAATATTTATTCTTGTGACCAAAGGACAAGTAGTGAATTGCACGGCTATGCAGCAGGTAGGCGGAAATGTAGCGAAAGTAAAATGAAATTAGCTAACGACTTGTTCAAAGGAGAGAAAGCTGAAAAAAGTGCAGGCTCCATTTCCTCACAAGTACAACAGTCGCTAGTAGATCCAGTCATTGCCACCTCCGATTCTCCACCTCTCCACTCTTGCAGCATGGGCGATGGAGCAGAAAAATCTTCTAATAGTGTCCGCCAACGAGGATTCCCCATCCGTTTCCGGCCTTTCCTCGTGTTATTTTACCTGTTGATATTGGTTGGTTCTAGTATGGGCTGTGGACCGGGAAGAGGTGCCGGGAGACGGAGAGCTCCCCGAAAACTTACACCTCTGGTCTATAAACAACATGTTCCCAATGTACCCGAAAATACTTTGTCTGCCTCTGGGCTCAACGAAGGCAAAATCACCCGGGATCATCCGAGATTCAAGGCTCTTGTCCCAAATTACAATACCGACATTATCTTCAGAGATGACGAAGGCAGTGGTGCTGATCGGCTTATGACACAGGTACCTACTACATTCATTTCTATATCATTCTCACATTTTTACTGCTCTCGTATATCAGACTCCCGAGTTTGCCCTTAGAAAGAATCACCGACGACAGCATCAAACTTGTATCAATAATTTCTGACTAACTTTCAGAATATTCTACCAAGGAGTAGTTTAGTTGGGCAGGTACATTAAAAGTCGATTTATCATCATCTCAGTGGATGTAAATAGTTTTGTGTGTGATTGTAAATCTATACAAGTCACTAAGTCGCTCAAAGAAACCTGGAGTCTCATTCTCCACTTATCACTTGAGTCCGCACTCACGTCACTCTGTCAATATCCCTTATCTTTTTCTCACATTCTTCTTTCGTGCATCTCGAGAAATCACAGGAAATGCTCTACCTATGCATCATATAACATAGATCACACCATTATAGCCTTCTTCACTAATGTACTATGTATTTGTGCTCATCATAATGACATATTTAGTATTGACTGTCGACAGACATGTGTGTGCTCAATTCATTCCCTTCATCTCAGACCAACATCCATGCATGGCATTTATCCCTATTTTTCAATCATTCTTATTTGACAGAATAATATTGTTTATATTTAGCTACACAAACCAACTTCATTGACAACGTATCTGGAATACACAAAAACTTAAATGACAATAATAAATGAGGATTAGAAAATATTTAATCCGCTCCTCATCAAAGTTATACTTTTATTTTTGTTCAAACTATAACATACCCAGATATAAATACTATAACGACCTACTGCATTATAGTTCCTGCATTATTTCGCAAGATTCCGTTTATAAATGGCAGGAGTAGGAAATAGAGCATTTTTTCCATGTAAAAACGTAATGTTACTAGTTTCTATAGTTTTCTAGTCGTAATTTGGTATTCCATGAAAATATTTGGATAAAATTTTAATCTATTGGACAGTGAAGATGAAAAAGTCAGAAATATTTGTCTTTGGTTGAGATTTTGTGGTATTAGATGGCTATAACTGAATGATAGGTACGGATTGCGAGGGTGGGTGGCGTGTGGTAGGGGAAGGGGTTTCGCAGATAATTTCTGCAGAGGTTTGTCAGGTGAAATATGTAGTTAGATTTTATTTGACGGCGGTTCATGTAAGATGATAATGTGGAGCAATTACTTAAGTCACGAGCACTTGGAGGAGTTGGCCTTTTGAGTGACTGACAACGAGGATCTTGAGTTTAAGCCTTTGAGCTGACATCAGAAAGGATCATTTTTTATCAACTTACTAACGATTAGAGATACTTAGCTCGGAGTATATTGCCTTCATGACATTACATTAGTCTCACATTGTGTCGTGAGTGTGTTCTGTGCTGGAAGAACACAGGAGTTGTGACATGAATGGCAGTCAGCGTGCCCCGCTGTATACATAAATACAAAGAACATACACTTACCTAAATGGCTTTTCCTACTTCAGTCAGACTGATTTTCATATGCACAGGGATCTCACCTGAGGTTCAACCAGATTTTTCTCTCTGACTAATATGACAGTGGATACGTACGCATCCCATATTTTACATTTCTTCTCTTTATCTGATATGCCATTAGGAATCACTTCCCAAATCCCTGCTCTGACTATGACTCTCTGAAGACAGTCAACTCCTCATGCATCTGAAAGGAAGGAGTCCTCACACACACATTTCCCCCACAAAAAATCCCTCTATAATCATTGCTTACACTTATCTCTCGATATAGAGTTATGAATATAAATATATGACTCACATCATTCTCATCTCTCTCTCTTCAACTTTATGCCTTCTCATGGCTAAAGTTGCCTGATTAAAGTAAACAAATAAATCCGAGATTTTCTACATGAGTAGCCTTATCTTTCACGCTTTAGACTTGTAGCAGTCTCCTCTTGCTTACTAACTTCTCAATGATTATGTAATGTTCATAGGATTAAAAGTATCTTACTACTTATTAATATCATGCGCCATAGAGTATCAAGCATCTTCATACGACTTGGTTAAACAATAAGGAAGAAGAATAAGAATAGAGAATTGACTATATAATAATAAGAGGTGCTAACTGCCAGCTGATTAAAGGTTAAAATCCATGGGAAAATGATGAACGCGTGAGAAGGTGGCAAGAATAAAATATGATCTGTGTAAATTGGTGTTGAGATGATGAGAACAGGAACAGATCGCACAATGACAGGTGAAAAAGGACATTGATTAGAGGCCGTAAAATAGTTTATGAGGGAAATAATAGTTTTGTACAAGGAGTAATAATCGTTGTTTCCAAATGCCACTTATAATAATATAGCTACTACATAAATACATAGCTGTGTATTGTGCGAGGGCTGCTGTCAGTTGGAGAGAGCCCCGTCTGTCGATCATATGCATGAATGATAGCCACGAGTGGACCTTGGTGTCTTTGAAGAAGACGTAAAGCGAATCTGAGGCAGAAACAGATAGCCAATGCATTCCTCATCTCATCCTTCCTTCCTTCGGTGGTGCGTGGGAACGGGAGATTCGGGTCCTCACTGACTTTGAGTGGACTCAACGTCCACAGACATGACTCTGGGACTGGAAGAACAGAGAAATTATGATTATTGCACCTTCATTTCAACTTGTCTCATCCAGTCCTTTTCCCTATACCACCTACCTATCTATACTTTCTATCTATATCATATCTCGAGGAATGTGTCTCTTCTCCATAAAATCTATACACAACACTGAGCATCACAGAGCAGAGCGAGTGGCCTGAGTGAGTGAGTGAATGACAATCTGATGAGGGATCTATATCTATCCCAGTAGTCCAGTGTTGATATCCTCCGTCCTCAACTCACCTGTGCTGTGTTCCTATTTCCATGTTGCCTTCTTCATAATAAGAACCTTGGCTTTCTGATGATGGGATGATGAGCTAAACTGAGGTAATGTCAACCTCATAAGAAATACTACAGAAAAATCCAGTATATGTATATAGTGAATATAATACAGTTGGATAGATAGATAGATATGAAAAGAGTAGGATGATATTTATATATATACAAGGGCTATGGTTATAGTTCACCCAGTCAGTCCGTGTAAAAGTAGTCAGAGTCAGTGAAGGCACGCAGTACTTATCTACCTTCAAAATATTTGTGCATACATTTAAGGGAGTGCTGCGCGCGGTGAGCTATATAGGCTCTCTGGCTCTCTTCAGTCTCAGTCAGTCTAACTGGACATAAACAATCGTTTAGGATGCCGGCCAAGCCAATAAATCCCAGAGGCGTGGGAACGATCTACCTTCGCCACCAAAAACCACTATCATCCCTTTTATTTAACTTTTGAGGGACACGGCACTTTTTATGGCACCCTCATTACCTTTGTCACCGATCAGTTAAGCTACCACTACTGAATTTAACTGACTACTAACACTTAAGTAAAATCCATAGCTTACAATTTACCTGTAATAATAATATATGCCAATATAAAGGGATATACTTGCTCTAGAAATAATATTATGTATAAGAAGAAGAAGAGGAGTTTAAGTCACTTTGGGTATTGATAGCTTCTTAAATATGTAGTAGCAATGTTTATGGTCAGTTCACCATAATATCCTTCTATTGTGCTCGGATATAAAGGGATCCATGCAGAAATAGTGGAATTCAACGTCTTAGTATAAGAATTGGATTTATATAATCGTCCTAGTATTATTCTTACGATTACACTACTCATCTGCTAATGCAAAGTTACTGGTTATAGTAGTTACTGTTGTTAGTGCTGAATGGAGGCTTGCTATAGTTTTGCGTGAGAGCGAGAGGGAGCTATGTAGTTTTATGGACACTATTAAGTGTATAATGGCAAGTTTACAAATATCTTTGAGAATTTGTTGAACGCAATGATGACCCATCCATCAGATCTTGTAATTCAAATCTATTGTCAGTATGTAAACATAAACAAGGACTTTCAACTTTGTTCCGTGCTCATTCCCTCACTGGCTCACTCACATAATAGCAGCTCCTTGCACGTTGACAGTGAGCGATCCAGTTTGTGACATCATGGACCATTCTTCCTGGCCTATTGTCCCATGTTTGGTGGCAATTCCGATGCAATTGCTCAAATTAGTAGTGATTTAAAGTGCCGGTTCTTGATTCACTCCAGCTCTTGCCAATACATTTTGATTTACAGCTTTTAAAATGAGCAGAGAGCTCCTTATCAACTGTGCTTTCCCCGTCCTCTAGTAATCCTTACCTACCTGAGTATAACACTTTCATTTATTAGGAAGCCATGCCATGCATCGCTTATAGCGTGAGAAAAATCTTCTCTTTATGACACAGTCGTAATTATGTTGATTTCCTTTTAGGACTCTATTGTCAACAACAATATGGTATTTAGCATTACAATAATAGCTCAATAAAAATGTTAAATAAATCGGTCACTAAACCAAAAGCTTCATGTATTTATATTTTGACAGCTGTGTGAAAACACAAGTCTCCACACTTACATGAAAATCATTGTTTTCCTCATCTTTTGCATATTATTCTCCTTGCAAAACGTTGTCTTTCGCTCCACTAACGTCAAGGAATCTCTATGAAAACATCATTCTGTTTTCAAGCAACCCAATTTGAATAGTGGATGATTTTCTATAAGTAGCATCCTACTTTTACACAATCGCACACTAAAATTAGCTAAATTGCAAAGAAAAGGGTTTTCACTGAAGTGCGACTGTAATCTGGAATGATAGTGTGACCGACTGTATATAAATAAGTACAACAAATAATATCCTTATTGTAAATTCTAATACAGAGTACAAAGGGATTTTAATGGATTAACCACAGTCGTTATTATTATTATTACATTATGTAGGTATCGGTATAATAGGTAGGTACCTAAAACTATAAGTACCTACAGTATCTATATGTATGTATAAGGAACTAGAGATAGCTAGTTGATAGTAAGATAAAAGTAGGAAAAAGGAAAATCGGTCTCCACAGTAGAAAACGCAGTTTCCTGCTGAATGCAAACAAACAACGGCATTTTGATAATTCCCATCTGAGACTTCGGAATTCCATGATGATTGTTAAATCTAGGTAGGTATGTGATGAGAATTGAGGAAAGTGTGCAATGGCTGGGAAGGGAAGGCAAAGCAAGGGAAGGCACGTAAAATATTTATGTAGCTAGAGAATGGTTGTGATTTGAGGGAGTTGACTAGCAAAGCAGAGCTTTCACGGGCTGCTGCTCAAAAGAGATGAGAAGGCGATAAAGGCATTCAGCTAATGTTATTTACTTTGGCCAGTGATGGAAATGCTGCGGATAATATTGAAGAGAGGAAGGAGCGTATTGCTCTAACAAGCTTACACTTAGCTCAAATGGCTTTAAAGACAACTTTGAATGGTGTGTGTGTGTGCACTGTCCTCTCCGCTCCTTTTATTCCTGGCCTTTTATTGGAAGCCGACCCAGCTGTCAACTCAGAGTCATCACAACAAGTCAGATAGAAATCTGGAAAGAGATCGACACTTGACACAGAGGGACTTGAGCGACGACGACGACTACGAATGCTCCTCTTCTGCTGACTGACCTGCCTGCCTGCCACCTCTGTCCTTATAGCAACTTCTTACTCAAATGCTTGACTCTTGAATTGTTTTCCTATTTTGACACGACTGTAGATGCAACCCGCCCAGGATTACTCTGTGTCCATCCGAGAACTTCTGTCCTATAGACTCACCATTGTCGCATCGCTGAAATAACTACACAAACATAACAATCAAATGCAATTTTAATCCTTTAGTATTCTCCATTTTGTTTGACATGGGCATCTAATGTCACAAATGCATATCTACTGACACAAAGCTAATCGCAACCACTGTGCAACTACAAATGCCCATATCTATTATCTATCTCCAGAATATAATATACTTACAAATAACATCTCATCCTATATAGATATATTTACATATTATTACCTAGTACTCAAACTGTAATGGACAAGGACTGGATATTACTAACTAGAAATACTTTTCAATTGTCACAATTGTCAGCCAACTGATCATGACAAGAGGGCCTCCACTTTACAATACTTTTAGTTATTCAAATCAAGCACACTAGGCTACATTCACATTCATAATTTCCATATTAAACTCATATACGCTATATAATATTTGCAATGTTACTCTGTTTCTTCCTAGATATAATATAAACTGTATCATGGTTTGTATAGGTAATATATTTATTAATATATACCTGGTATATTATATGTATTCCTGGGAAATCCTTGTTCATCACACGGAATTCCATTGTTAGCATTTCAGGATAAAAACAGAATGCTGAGAAGCCCACAGAAAATCTGCTGAATCAGTACATAACAGAGAGAGAGAGAGAGAGAAACTAGTATGGATTTTTGTAATGCATAAACCTTGTAATATTAGTACATGTTCAGACGCATCTATGGATTTTTATTGTAATCCATCTATGATTAATCAACTTCAATTTTTCACTTTTGAATTTTAATAAAGGTTATTATTCTGCATGCTGAGTCTGGATTCGTACTAGACATTTTATTTGCCCAAAGCTACAAAAAATATTATCAAACTCTTTGACAACTACAAATATTCCAATACCATAATAATACGTGTATTCCAGTTTTCCTTGAAATATAGTATTTGTTACAAACCGGAATGAACATATACAATTAATGAGCTACCCACTCACAAAAGAAAATCTCTGTGTATTTCAGAATATTATTTGCTGACTACTCAGCATAAAATTATCTCTTAGGATTCTAACAATAAGTCTACTAAAACCTGTAGCTAATAAATTCACAGACTGTGTAAGCATTGATCAATACTTAATACTTTATCTTGGATATGCTTTTTGCAGCATTTTTTTAATGAGCAACCCTAAGCTAGTTGTAAAATTGAGCTGAACCATTATAACATGTAAAAATAGCAAGATAATCCACTGTAGTACATTTTCCATGTATGATAGCTAAAATATTCTTATGCTTTGAATAAAATCTGTTGGGGGTAGGAAAAGTAGGAATGTTATTGATCCTAACGATAAATAGTTGATATTTTTAAATGGGACCAAAAGGACAAAAAGTCGTTTTTCCTAGAAAGCCATTGTTTGATTTGTTTAAAAAATCATCAAGAATGTAGGTTAAGAGCTAATTTAATTCGACATGGTGACCGTAGCATATATTAATAGTCTTCATTAGCAAATTAGCATTTCAAGAATGTTATTCTGAACTTGAGCCGTTGGAATGTAATCATAAATGCAGTCTAGAGGTGAATTGATATAAACAAGATAATAATATAATGGATTGGTTGGTGAAAATGTGCCATGTTGCTTCTAGTCGATTTGCCAAGGTGTGATCTGATACTACTGGTTGTTGCAGCTGGCTACACGTTTGGCTGATTGGCTTTTGAGCGTGCAAGCAAAGTGTGTACACCTTGTGTGCTAAGGAGAGTGAACCAGTTTTAAGTATTGCATTGCCTTGAGAGTGCGAGTGAGGTCGAGCTTACCTTCTAATTAATGTCATTCTTAAGATACCATCAAATAGATGCATGCTATGCGAGGATGATACTTTTATCCTGCCACACAAGCTACTTATATACAAATCCTTTACATAATATTTATGAGGCCTCATGTTCTCCATTCTGAATATCATGTTTCGACTGCTAAAACCTTTTCTAACAGCGTCGTCACGGCCCGTTTTATTACCAAGCAGATTTATTTTTGCAATGAATGCACCATGGTGCAAGAAGAATATTTATTTTTCTATTCGCTCCGATCATTCCTACTATTTTATTGCTCATCAAATTTTATCTCTCACTACCTGACTAAATTAGCGTTACACGCAACCCAAACACTGTTAAACCATTACAGCACACACCATAGTGGTACATTCGTTAAAAGCCTACTGACATCCATCACACTTTGGAAAAAAACATATTTTATAATTAAAGTTTAATTCTAGTTTACAACATTTAATTTCTTTTATTTTCTAATTTTAACTGTAAATAATCCTGCGTACATTTTAATGCATAAACGTGTATCTCTTTAATTGTTTACATGGGATGTAAATTCATATGGTAATCACATTACTAATGTAAACACACAGATTATAAGTGTCTGTCGTAAATATATTATACCTACATACATATAACAGAGAGTAGTGCTTCCTTAGAATAGGGTGATGAATAAGTAGGTGCCATAATGTGAAGACTTGTATAAATAGGTAAATAACTTGTGTTTTATTAGTATTTAAAGGAGACTACATGGGTAATAGTAGAAGAGTGTCTAAACTCGACTAGAATCATTATAAAAAAGTCTTATACATAGATGCAGGAATGTACAATGGCCGATGGGGGTAATTGCAGAGAGAGAGAAGTTCAGTCATCAGAATGAGTAAATTCAACGAATCTTTCTCATCCTCGTCTCATCTCACTCACTCACTCAGCTAAAACTTCAATACAAACAACTGTGAACAGAAATTCTCATCTTGCTCGCTGCTGGCTCGACTGCTCGACTCTATTTAGTTGAGCTTTGAGTTGCATACGTGTAAATGCAAGATGCAAGTAATGCTGTGCTGTTCTTGTGATATGACTAGTAATGCATGGAGCAGGGAGACAGACGAGTCAGAAGAAAGAGAGGACGTGGATCGTGTACTAAGGACCAGTTGATTTTCAGTGTGTGTAGCTAGAAAATAATAGCTCTGTGTATAGAATTAGATGAAGTTTAGAGTTTCGTGGATGCTATATAATAATATAAAATGTAAAAGGTCTAGGCGCATCGCGGCGCATCATATCTTGGCTGTGCCTAGTGAAGCAAAGGAGCGATAAGCTAACAATATCTCTAATAGCCAAGTCAGGTGAATCCGAGGCAAGCTTAGACATTGTTCGTAGTTGGCTGAAGAGTGAGTGAGCTAAAGCAGCGAAGGCACAGCCGACAGCAGAAACTTTTTTAAGGAGTACATTAGGTGTAGCACAAAGAATAGAATAAAACACATCTCACCAATCAACTCCCTCCTTTCTTCCTTACATACGCAGATAGCATACGTACATACATACCTACAACATAAATACAATTGTAAGTGTAACTAATAGTCATAGCAGTCCCTCAAAGCGTCACGCAATCAAAAATACCACCAAACGCAATCATACTCTCCCTTTTCCACTATTTTCTTTATGAAATCATTTTTATCATTCTTCTTCATCTCCAAAATTAGAAAATAAAAATTTAGAAACAATGCAGGCTACAATTACTTAATATTTAAGATGCTCACTATTGTATTATTGGTACAATTTCATTTCTGTATCATGAAAATTGCGAAATGAGATTTTTAAAAAAATAGTCTGTAGTAAATATGTAGTTCTATTTCTCAATCAACGCGCTATAAATATATCTTCTTGCAGAATATAATATCACATAGGGATATCGATAGTTTGCGAAAAATTGAATTATTTCTACCCTGTGTGTCGCATATTGAATATTAGATACGCATGGAAAATAAATCTTTTGCTTCTCTTGTTACATAGAAAGATTGCAGAATTATTTACTACTAGGGCCGAATACATTGGACTTTGAATCACATCAATTTGTCATCACGTCTCCAACTGCGAGGCTAAATCAGAGAACCTTTTCATTTTCGTGAATATTTTAGCGACATAATAATAATTGTAATTTAAGGAGCAAGGAAGTTGATGCATATTCATGCCGATCTTGTTAAATTATTTCAATGCACAGTGCACTGTTATTGTAAGATGATCTGAAACGTCTTAGCTCTCTGCATCCATCATTTTATAAACAATCCATCAACGACTGACGGACTGACTGACTTAACAGCCAACCAAGTTCAATATCAACTCACTCAACAGATTTTGATTTAACGCTTTATTATTGCCGAGCTATTGTTCCTTTTGTCACTGTTTTCTATTCTCTCACGTTCTTCCTTGCCTCTCCTTTCCATTGACAAATATGAACTGTCACAGAGCCAGCCATTCATTCTAAAAGTATAATATGACAATTGTAAGATAGCCAACAAAGCTTTGTAATTATTTACACTTTGCTACTTACTTATCCCTACATTTACATACTTATTCATACGCTATCCTCAATTAAGTATTCATTATTTCTACATGGCACAATGTTGAATCACAATTTAAAATCTACCAAAATTATTTATTTGCAATTAACTCTGTAAAAACTTAATGCACTATAAACATAAACGACACTCAACTTTATCTTTGTACATAAAATAAAACTCAGTTAATATAAAAGTTATTGTGTTGTGTGTAAAAAGTTTTCATTGATACTAAATGCAGGTGAGGACTGACAAAAATGTAGAATTTTTCCATTTATTAGGTAGCTTAAATGTAACTAGGTGTATAGCGTAACATGTTTGGAGAGGGCTTTAGCTAGTCGGATATATTTATCCATTTAAATTATGTGGGCGCATAACATTGTGTTCTGGTATTTAGTTACGTAAGGCAGGTTAAATTAAAATAAGGAACTGGTAAAAAAAGGTTCTGTTCTATGTACTTAGATGAATTTAGAGGATGTATAGCTGTGTAGATGCACTTTACATGCGTATGTGTATTCCCAAATATGTTTTACTATCCTTTCTGATTGGTTAAGGTTCCCAACAAGTACTTCGTGGTAAAATTAGCGCTGATACAATGAATTTGTGAGGCATTAATAAGAAGTTCGTGCAGACAACTGCGTGTAGCTAGTTCTCATCCATCCCCACATGACTTGCCTTGGCTCACTGAAATTGAACTTCTGTAGCATGTAATAATATTATAACGTGATACCTATTTATGTCTATCAATCATGTTTAGAAATATCTTTAAAAGACAGGGCTAGATGAAAACCTCTTCTAAACACAGTAACAATAAATGGCTATGCGACACCTGTTTCTCACTTACCGTCTCTTTGTATTAGAATAGTGAGGAAACTCTTTCTATTCAATATACACTAGCTACTTATTACACTTCATTCACATTATCATCAACAGAGTCAACATATTACTCTTTCATTTAGACTACCATGCGTTCCCGTACTCTCATCAGCAAAATTAAAAGATATTCTGAGAGCCAAATCTAAATACAACCATAAAAACTGTATTAATTAATAAGACCTTTAGAAAAATATTTTATGTTGGAATAATTCCCTCAAGGTATTTATTTTGATGACGAAATTTCATAATGTGCTTAGTGCACAGAATAGTATATAGGTATCCAATTATTTTCGTTGAAAACAGATAAAATAGGTAAATGTGCCTGAAATGTGAATAGGCGTGTTAGTAAATAATTGAGAACAGAATCTTGTTTGTATCATTTTTGTGATTAAATGAAGGAATAGTGTAGGATATCGTAAACGCATTTTTAAGTGATTGGTTTTTGCGTATTGAATGTCGGTGTCTGTATAAGTGAGGAATGTTTGGGTAGGAAGGTGTACTAAGTGATGTTGTTGCACTTTGGGAGGTTAGCATTAGGATTGGAAAAAGGGGATGTTGACGTTGGTGGTTTGCGTTCTTGCTGTGCATAAAGGTAAACAGGAGCGAGGAGAAATTATTTTAGAAGGCGGGCTTCATTTATTATAATAATCTGTAATAATCATGTTTGCAACGGATCAAGAGCTCCTCACATGCTTTTACACATGTTGTTCAGCATAACATAAGTTTTCGTGCCTCTGTTCTTGCTCCTGATGATGATCAGGCCTATGATCAGCATGCGGTGCTTCATGGTGTCTATTGCATATTATTGCTGTAGACATTCTCTAAAGTAGTAGTCCGTCTGCCATCAGAGCCATAATATAGAGTATGCCACTTTTTCATCAACGACTAAGATGATGCTGAATATGAAAGGAAATTATTATGCATGTAAGTAAAAGAATAATATATCATTAGGTGGATGAAGGGAGATGTGATCTAACTCAGCTTCTCAGCTAATTCTACAGGAGGATGAGGCTAGTGTTTCTAGTACATCCAGTTTTCTAGTGGATTGGCTACTTTTTACCTTTTCCCTCACTAAGTCATTGTACAGACAAAACTGTAAATCTTGCAACTGAATCTAGTTAGGTATTTCTATAATACTGGATTGTTCAACACAGGGCTACGCGCATTTCACTTAAAACAACACATCAGGTTTTTACGGCAAAATGATATTTTGTTTGATCTCTAGTTCTCATCATCCCTCTCTCTCTTCTATCTGTCTATTCCTCACTCTCTTCATAATATTTCCAAGCAAAAAGAACTTTTTGACACAAGAAAAAGTTTACTACAAATTCTAATTTGTACAATAAATAGCATTATATAATTCCATTTAGTGTACATCCATAATAAACAGAAATTTTGTTATAAGGAATGATAAAACTGTTATAAGTAGAAAGTGGGATATAAGAGTAGGAGGATACTATTTGTGGTCCTTTTATTATCGTATAATGCTGTGGGTGGGTGTTGTAATAGTACACTGGCACATTGATAACAGTAATGGTGCGGTGACCAGCACAGCACCAACAAGCTAGAGAGATATTATGCGGGATGTCTGTACAATGGCCTAAGGCCAAAGGAACCACAGCCAGCCGAGCAAAGGAAACCAAAGCCACTAAGCTAACTCCATGTCTACTGCTTGGAGAAAGAAAAAACGTTTAGAATTCGGGGAATGTTCCCATGCAACCTTTCATAATTTCATGTAAATATACAAGGGAAAACAAGAAGGCAACTTCCATTCCAGCCGTTCAAGCTTAACTCTCATTGACTTACCCGCACTGTCCTATAGTCCTTCCTACACCTTCCTACGCTTACTATCATACTCGTAGCAACACACATAATAGTAAAACTACCGTAAATTTCACATTTTATTCCACCTAAACAGAAACCCGGATTTCTGCATTCTTTTATCTCAGAAATTAGGATCACCTATTTACAAATAATTCAGGAGCGTTGAGAAACAATGGATTCACTCTAACACAATAGAAGTAATGAACGCAATAACGTCCAAAAGACACAAAAAAATTTACAGGAAAATTAGGCATCTTCGGCCTCTGACATTAATAGATAAGGAATGTGTGATATTTTGGTTTTTCGTTACCAGTTACATGATAGGTGCTATCGTAAACTTTGCCTAAGCATTTTATTAAAGATTTTTACCAACAATAGTCGATGTGGAAATAAAACAATGGGCACTTCATGTATTAATTAATATAGGATAGCTTTGTGATCGTGAATCATATTTTCTTGGCTAGTAATATATGAATACCCATGGTGAATGTAACTTCCGCCGGTGAAGTAGTATTTGTAACAGAAACTCGATTAGCATATAAATTAATGATAATGTGGTGTAAATGGAGGTAGGTTTAAAGAAAGCAAGGTGTACTGCACATTAGATATGAATGAGATAAGAATGATAGGGGGACAAAAGGAGGTTATTACATAATAAATTATCTATTATGCAACTTGTCTAAGCATGCTTGATAATAAGTTTAATAACTTGCGCCAGTTAGAAGTAAAATGTATGAGTGCAAGTTGTACAAATGTGAACTGGGGCCTCATACTTATCTACCTGTGTGTATTTAGTTGATCTGACGATATTTTATGACTCTTGGTATGCACTACGGGTAAAAAGTCAGTGTATTTCTTGCCGTAAATCCTTTCTTAGAGACTGAGTCTGTATTAATGGTTCGGTTTTTAGCGTGGGAAGTCTCAAAGATGGTCTCGTGTAAGTTCTGGGTTTTCATTTCAGTATTTACGTAATGATGCGATGCAATGTATACGTAATGTTGGTAACTCTCACTCAGTCAGTCAGTCAGTCAAGTAAATTTTGAAGAGACCCTTTTCTAAAGTGACTGCTGAGTGCATGGGAAGATTTATTTGAGCAATAAAACTCATAGAAAGGTAATGCACAAAACAGAAAACACAAAGCTGGACATATTATGTGTCTAGTTGCCCTTTATATCTCCGTAAATGCATTAGCTTCAACATAGTCGACATGTTTGTCAAAGAGAATATATAAACTCCATGTATACCCTTTATATATGTAAAGCATGTATTTATTTATCCAGTTAGTTAGTTGGAGGTTAGAGAAAGAGAGTCACCTGGGATGACTGACTTAGTACACTACACACACAGGTAAGAATGGGAATTCAGTTCCAGCTATAGTAGAAAAATGCAATGAAATTCCCATCGTGTGTGTGTGTGTGTGTGCTTATAGCTATGTTTTGTACTTTTGTACAGCGATGATAGTGAGGAGAAGAAGAAAACACGCACGTTGGCCAAAGGCGAACAAGTCAGGCTCATTCATTACATTAACATTAGTCACTTGAGCATTATCTCTTATCGGGCTACTTATTTACTACTACTAATACGACCAGCTACACTCTCCACTTATCCAGACCTCCTTGTTCAACTATCTGATTTTTTCCTGATATGATTCTGAGTTGAGTTGACGCTCCTGCCTGCCTTTTCTTTATTTTATTGGCCTTATTGTTCACCCGGCTCCCTTAGCAGATTCTTCTTCGCCTCAGCTTCCTTTCCCATGAAATAACTTTTAACTTACTATTATAGTACGTACCTATACTTACTTGTATTTATGTACACAGACATTTTCTCAAGACGTTCAAACTACAGATGAAAATATGACTCTGCCTATAAAATCATTATGGGCCTGATTGACCCAATAATACTCTTGATTTACCCACAGACAGACAGACAATAAATTATTAAAACGAGTCTTCAGCTCAGGCTAGACCTTTTTCACTTCCCACTTACGAACATACACCAACGCTTCTTCTCAACTCTTTCAACGTCACTATACCTACTACTACTACTACTACCTACCTGTGTGCATAATAATATCAGCTCCACTTACTTACACTCACCACTTAAATACTATACAAAACTACGAACACATTAAACCACCAGATATGAATCAATACTGACATTTACATACCTACATAAGTAATATGTGCCGTCGTCGTCGTCGTCTTGTAATCTATACTCTCGCTTGGCTAACTTACACATTCCCTTTTCTATTTACTACTATACTACCTACTTATACTAGCCAATTTCTACTACCTCTCTCTCTCTCTCTCCAATTATTTACTCAATGAGCAGGAACATAAACCTCTAAAAGGATTTATTTTAATTTACTCATCGTTCAGAACCATTATTGAAAAAATTACAACGTGAAACTATTTCACTATTTCATAATTCTGTGTATCAATACAAATTCATTACAAGAAAAATTTTCCCATTGACTGAATTAATGTATTTAAAATTTTAGATGAATATTACTGATTTTAAGCTTTCAAGTTTTATTATGCTAGACATTATTACAACTACCAAGAAACGCAAAAGATCTGTAACTAATTATTACTTAAATTTAATATAAGATTTGGGAAACATCTGTGCGGCGTATTTGTTGAACATATTTATTTGTTGTTCAACGAATTCACATGAAATAATATTATTTTATTATTTGCTATCGCATGCTGTACATTGTTTGAAAATTTAGATTTACAGCAAACTAAGGTTTAGGAAATTTAATACGGAAGTACGAAAGCAGTCTACGCGGCGTATTTATTCAACATTTTAAAGATAATTGAATTCGATGCAGTTGCAGTTGACATTGGATTTTGGAGTTGATTTTTATTTTCATAGGTTGCGTATTAATCCGTGTGCATGGTGAATGTAGGGAGTGTTTTGAAGGGATTAACTTTTACTTTATGCCCGTCCCAATGTTTCCTACATTATTTAATGTAAATATTGAGAATGAAATAAGTGCGCCCTTGAGAATTACGGCTCCTACATTATTTTTACTAGGGCCTAGATAATAATCCTCTTAGTGACTGCTAAATAAATGTGTGGAGGAGTGTAATTGACATTGTGGTCCTACAAAAAGAAATCGATAAAGCAGAGTTTGAGTGCTCACAAGGAATCCTTAGCTGTCAGTCATATCACACATAGGAAAATGCCAAAGTTCACCTGTAACTAAAGAGGTATGAGCTTATTTAGTGAGTCTACTTGATATTTACCTGCCTATTTAACTCTTCCTTATGCTCCTACTATTTGGAATAGAATATTCCAGTAGAGATTGAGCGTTTTGTTTTGAAATATTTATGACAAATGTCAACTTCGGCGTTCGCCTCCTTAATTCCAAGACATGCAACAATGAGATGGACATGTTTTTCCCACACTACTTGACTACTCTTTGGAATTGACTCTGTGTGACCTGCCCTGCCCACTCCTGATTCCTGACCACATCTCCCACTATCCCTTGCATATCTCTCTCTCTTTCTCCACATGAATTCCAATACGCTTTCTACTACAGGAAGGAGCATATACTATTATGATATTAACCCAGTTCAATAGCATAAATGCCTCAACAATGCGGTTAAGCCACTAATATCATAATGCTCACAGTTTACTGTATGCGCAAAGAATTTCGGAAAGTATTTATGCATAGTGCGTGTGATGAGTCCGTCACACTGTCAACATATCAAAACGCTGACTTTCTTCAGAGATGTCTTCCTTATAAGGCTATAGCTTTTCGTTCGGATGGCCCTTTTCTCATTGTCCATCATCTCATGTCACATTCACCAAATCAATCTTTGTTGACAAATTATTTGGAAAATAAATATTAAATTGTAGCTTGAGGAATAATCTACGATGCTAACTGCTAACCCCATTTCTGGCAATGGTTATTATTACTATTTGTTGTAATTTTGATGGGTGGAAGAAAACAAAATGATTGAGACAGGGTAATCTGTCTTCAAGAGCCAGAGGTAGGTAGTAGGTACCTACCTAAATATGTAAGACTCGCTTAGCTAATGATAAAATACCTACTGAGTAGAAATAATAATAAGAGTAAATACCTTGAAAATAAATAGAAAGGGATCTAGTGGCATTTATTTACTAAGAGTTATGTTATGTTGGGTTATTGAATGTAACTCTGGTTTTTGTGGTATGCATGCGATGCGATGTAACCAATTGACTATTATTATTATTACTGGCGAGATATTTGGATTCCGCATCAACAGGAAAATATTATTTGTGGGACATGGCGTGCGCTTTCAGACAATGGATCATCTTCAGTGTTTATTTGAATTGATTTGGAGTTTGTGTTGGTTTGATTTGGCTTTGTTGGTGCTACTCTGTGGTGTGCTGCTATTAACCATTATTGAATGCTCTCTGTTGCTGTTGCATGAGTTTTTGCCTTTACGTTCTTGACGTTGTTGGCTTTCCTTTCATTTGCCTTGTCTTGAATGTCTGAGTCTGCCTCTCTTGCTTTTCGTATAGCTACACCGCACAGGGAGACTGTATTGGCAGGAAAAGGTGCTCGAACTAAAGTAAATGTGATGTTCTGCGGTAACTTGGCCTTTCCTTTGCTATTATTCTCCCATTGTGCTCTTGAGGACTGTTGTACTGTGCTGGGCCTCTATTTCATTGAGGTGTATCCTATGATTAGCGGGAGAAGAGGCCCCACAGAGCAAATAGCACTGCTCAGCCACGCCTATTCTCTTCCTCATTTGAAAAGAAAACTGGAGGCTCATACATGTTACCATTACAAGGCGATACCTTTATATTACCCCTACTTTTCACAATTCTCCCACTAAATAACACTCTCCGGATACAATCTAAGGCAAAGCTGGGACTGCTCCGAAATAAAAACTCTAATTTACAATTTTGAACTATTTTGAATCCAAAACTCAATGTAAGCATCCCCTAAAATTTTAATACTAGCTCATTTATACTTTTTAGCCATCATTTAATTTAAGAAAATAATTTTTAACGGATGTAAATGAAATTTTAAACCTTATTCGACTCAATAAATTTCTAAGAGATCAATCCCACCTCCAGCAATGGTTTTCAAGTGCGTAGTCATAATAATATTATAGATCTACCACGTAGTAGGCAAGCCCATAAGACGTTATGGCATAGTAGGGAGGTTTTCATCCATTTGTGTACTCTCCATTCTCCATGGACAAACACCTTCTATTGTTACTCCAAGTCAAATATGAGATTTAGTAAAAAGTGAGCACAGCCCACAAACGTCACAACATTTGACCTAAACACTTGTTAAATATTCCACTAACTTGCCCACACGCACTAACACTCAGAATATGTAGAGAAAAAGAGTGAACGTTGTTGTATGCATCACTTTTATTATTTATACATTCTTTGCAAATACATTCTCACAAAATGGACAGTATTTTTCCACTCGATGAATTTAGCTTCTAGAAGCTAATAATTATTTTAGTAGTGTAACACTCGCATTATTACACCCAGCAGTCTTTCTTACTAAAATTAAACTAGTATATGTAGCTATTAAGCTTTATTGGTTATGGCTAATGATAGGATTATTGCTATTTCTATTTACATCCGTGCTAAATGCTATTCTCCTGGTTGCAATTATTTTTCTACTCCATACTTGCGTACAAAATATTTATTAATTTTTGCATTTCCGATTCCCATTTAAGTTTTTTATTGTGATTTGAGTTTATCCTTAAGAAATGAGTAGAATGAAAGACCTCGTAGCCGTGAAGAGAAGAGTTTGAGTGGTGTGCATGCAAATCAGGCAGCTACTCTTTAGCCTTCAGTCTTGGCGACGACAAATGGAAGTCGTATAATTTTGACATGACATTAGGCTCTAAGAATCGAGTCATCGTGCATATCTTTGTCAACATTTGTAAATGGAGTGAGGGAGAGTTATGTAAGTAGTTTGACCAGGTAGTCAAAGTCAAACGATGAATTTTCGTGTACATTGTTGGTGCACCTTGGGAGACAGGATTTTATAGGAGCCGTCTGTATTTGAATGAGAAAAGCGTGCAATTCTTCCCAGCACCCATCAATCCCCGTCCATGGAGCGCCCAACCTCTGACTCTTGCTCTGAAGACGATGAAAACCACTCGTTCCCCTCACAAAAACGGAATTTATTGCCCCGGATGTCCCATTTGTTCAGCTCCCTCTTACTCATTCACGCCGTCCTCATGCAATAACAGTCACTTAAATCCTTGTCTTTACTTCAGTCCTCTACGGCCTTTGAAAACTTTTTGTCATTTTCTACAGCAGTCAATAATACGTGCAATAATATGCACTTAAAAGTCGACATGTTGCATCCTGTTATGATATTCCCCAAGAGTTTCAGCAAGACAGAGCGTTAAGAATTTCATCTTTTAGTAAAACATCTCCTTTATCATTGTTGTGTGCAGAAAGAGGGCCCTACTATTTTTTCCCCGTTGCAAAATACTTTGAAAAGATTCTTATAAGAGATGTAAATTGGGATGACATTCTATTTTCAACTACAAAACATTGTACTGCACCAGTGCTCTATAAAGAAAAGAAGATATCTATGTAGATAAATAAGGGAAAAAGTGCATCTTTACGTGGCACTGAATGACAATGGGCTCGTTAGCGATAGTTTAGCCAGCTACCTGGTCAACATTTTTATTATCATTGCATGCTATTTATTTAAATGTCTACGCTTGTCAGTTTTATGTGTCTATGTATAAAAAGATAATCAGCACTCTGTTCATAACATGAAATAGTGCAGTAGCTATAGCTATGCATTAAAAAAGACACTATAGGAGTTCTTTTCACACCTGAGTGATCTTCTATTCCCTCTCTCTGCTTACTAAATTCATCCTACCCTGTCTTAATTAAGATTAGCCCTGGATAGATACAGTGAAGATAGCTTAGTAAATTTTATCTCGACGTTTTATACACTTGTTGTGTAAGTTTATTGTTAAAATGGTTTACTTTCGAAATATTGCAGAGGCATCCTTTCGTAACTAATAAAAGAGAGTCATTGAGAGAATGAAAGTGAATAATTGTAATCGTATCACTTTAATGGCTATGTTCCTAGTGTAGCTCTACATCTGAAATAAGGCTAGTCGCTGCTTGATAATAGGGAAGAGTCAAGAAAAGTGACACTGATAGTTGTCAATAGTTAACTAGGGGAGACAGGAGCAGCGGTAAGTGATGAGTGAGGAGTGGAAGTGCATCATCTCTGGACAAGGATCACAGGATGAGTATCGTTAGCCAGAAAGAGGTAATGAGAGCAGGAGTGTGTGTGGATAAGTAATCAAGAGGCTGCTGGTGCAGTGCCTTGCAATCGAACAATTACACAGAGGCACCCGAGCACGAAATGCGAGTTGACACCTTCCCACTACGGTGGTCTCCTCTCCAGAACTCCACGATTCACCCCTTGCCTTGCTCGACTGGACAACAGATTCTTACTTGTCCTTAGAGCATCCTCTTTCTCTCTCTCACTCTCATCACATAATTCTCCTTACATCACTGTCATGTCACTGCAGCCCATTCCGGCCACTTTCGACGACCTTCTTCTTCCACAACGTCCCAACTTACAACCCTACACTTTTTCTTAGTCTTTAGCATTAACGACGACGTTTAGAACGAGCCAAGTGTAAAGATAATTATACTACATGCATGTGCATCATTGCCTCTTCAATCCACAATCCTGTATCAATTACAAGCAGACACTTCTATTCCATAGGGACCATTTTATATTTGTACATGGAATTACTCGACTTCTCAAGTTAAAGGTAATTAATAAAATAATGATATAGGATGTTAACCAATATTAACAGCAGGTATATATTCACTAATAATAATTGCAGGCGGAAAATAGGCTTAGATATGACACAGGAGGATCTTGTAAAATTTTCATTTGGAAATAGAAACTTTTCACTATACTTAGGTAGTACCTACTTATATTATTAGTGTTGTCCTGAGGCTTAACACAGAAATCCGATCCTGGACAATATTAATTATCAGAAAAGCTAAGAATTTCATCCGGGACCATTCATTGACCTTAGAAATGAGAATAGGGAAGAATTTTTCTTCTTTTCGCAATCTGTTGAGCGTTTAATTAAAAGTCGACGAACTCTGCTATGCTACGAAAACTATGTACCTTGAGGATTATAATTTAGTTGACCGTATCGATTTTTGTTTAGTATGATCCGTGCCGAGTTGGCAGAGCAAGAGTCTAGAAAAGATGCATCTGTGGTCTAGAATCTTCTATTTCAAGCTTTTTTTGTTTCTTGAATCTTACATGACATCATATCGCTGACATTTCCTTTCTGGACGGATTTCTCCATGGATTTATGATTTCCTGTTATCTTTCATTGGGAAGCAATCTGATTTTTTAGCAACAGGAGAACTATAATGATATAGAAGTGTAAGAAAAAACCTCACTCAATATTTTCTGACATGCCACTATAGCCTCTAGCTTTCTTTTTTGGATCACAGGAGGGAAAATATTGGAATCTACATCAAGATGTTGATGATTTATAAGTTTTTAGGTGTGATATGAAGTGTAGCGGGATTTTGGAGGTTGGACAGTGTTTAGGATGGGCAAGTGTCGCCAGTGGGAAATGTTGATCCACCATTTTGGCTTTTGAAGAAGAGGCTACTAAAGAAATCTGGACGGATTTCTCCATGGATTTATGATTTCCTGTTATCTTTCATTGGGAAGCAATCTGATTTTTTAGCAACAGGAGAGCTATAAGGATATAGAAGTGTAAGAAAAAACCTCACTCAATATTTTCTGACATGCCACTATAGCACTATATCACAGGAGGGAAAATATTGGAATCTACATCAAGATGTTGATGATTTGTAAGTTTTTAGGTGTGATATGGAGTGTAGCGGGATTTTGGAGGTTGGACAGTGTTTAGGATGGGCAAGTGTCGCCAGTGGGAAATGTTGATCCACCATTTTGGCTTTTGAAGAAGAGGCTACTAAAGAAAAGACGGCAATTTCTAAAGCATAAAGGAAATGTAAAAGGGAGATGCGGATAGGCAGTCAATAGTGATACATAGTTGGTCGCCTAACTGTTTTGACAAGCGTTTTGACAAACGGCAGGCTTGGATAATAGATGGATAAGATGAAAAGAGGAGATAGATAAGGAGATAGCTTTGTGGCAGGCATGCATGGAGGAGAGAGGGAGACTGGAGGACAGAAACAAATATCACAGACAGCAGACTACTATTACGTACACCACACCACACACTCAATGACTTGACTTTTGTAGGCAGATGCAAAGAAAGCCCGAGTTCCATTATCTTCTCTTACTTTACGGACTCCTTCTTTATTTTATTATTGTGCTCTTCTTGTTTGCCTTGCTTTGCTCTGCCTGTGCTGTGGCTGCTGTGTGTGAGCTTGTACTTTCGTTCTCCTGATGCTCCTGGCTACATTATTACCGTGATAAGTAAAGTCAAGGTGCAACAACGAACACGGTTCTTTTGACTTGATTTCAGTTTCGACGGACTTTATACATCACTAGCTAACTCAAGTGTAAGTAGGCCTCCATGTCTCAAAGGTGCCCAGATATGATTTCACTTTATTGTTAGACTCGAGATAATGTTGACTGTGTGTGTGTCGTTGGAAATAATGTCCTCACATCCACTCCATGTAAAATGATATCTGATTCTATGCATCTTTTATGTAAAAACGCTGGTGTCTGGCCAGATCATCTTTTTTATATTGTAATCGTAGCCATACTATCATTCTGCTTTGTATTCATCCTTTGCTAACAGATATTTTTGGTATCATATCTCTATGCACAATAATATTCCTTCCTTCCACCAACAACAGATCAAACGAATCGCTTTTATTCTCACTCACAATAACCAGACATTTTTCATGCCCGATATTCAATAGACGATCTTTCTTATGATTAAACTGTTGAAATCTGATGAAATGTAGTCCCTGTACATACTAATAGGGTTTTTCATACCTACGCCCCACATAAGTACTGAGAAAATACATGGTGCTAATTAGTTTAAGCCCTAATTTTTCGGGATGAGTTTCACAATTTTATACAATGTAAATAGAAATGGTTAAATGTAGTTTTATATTTTATGTGTAATTAATTGTTTGTTTTTAATTTTCAGCGATGCAAGGAAAAATTGAATACTTTAGCAATATCTGTGATGAACCAATGGCCAGGAGTGAAACTTCGAGTGATTGAAGGTTGGGATGAAGAAAACCTTCATGCCCAACATTCCCTTCATTACGAGGGCCGGGCAGTTGATATTACGACATCGGATAAAGACCGCTCCAAGTACGGAATGCTTGCTCGATTAGCCGTCGAGGCAGGATTCGACTGGGTTTACTATGAATCCCGGGCTCATATCCATTGCTCCGTCAAGTCAGGTAAATATAACTTGCCATTTATTCCACTTTCGTCCTAATAGAGTTAAAGAGAAAAAATGGGTTGAAATAATAACGTTTGCGCACTATAATTATTAGACTACGAGTATAATATTTGCAAATAATAATAATGGAGAGAGTTTGTGAGTGAGGATTGATATCTGCAAGAGATGAGTGACTCTTGGAGGGGAAATCGTGAAGAGCAGGACATGCTAGAATTAAAAAGGCCTTAAAAATACGCCAAGAGAGGAAAGTGTACATTAATTATAATTGTGGACGGAACGAGAAAGGGATGCTGATTTAAAAAAAGATAGTATAGAATCAAGAAGTCTCATCTATCTGAATTTCTCGACAATGTGCTAGCAAAGATGCATTTATTCCCCGTAGGTACTGCTATAATATTTCCTTAGCTAAAAATTGATAGAGCATGACTTGAAGTTAGATTGTCGTGAGGAAAAGCCCGACGTCTTTCCCATCTTTGAAGCTTTACATTTCATCTCTTAAAAGGCTGAGCCAGTTAAGACGAACATGATATTTCATTGAAATAAAAAGCCGATAAGAGGAAATAACCCTTAACCGAAGAGTGTCGAAATCTCTACAGTTACATGTGAATCCTTTTGTGAATTCTTATAGCTCCACTCTAATTCTAAGCTTACGTACACATAAAAGGAGCAGTGAAATTATAGTGAAAGATGAGAGGAAAGTAAGCACGTTCTCTTATTATTGCGAAAGTAAAGTAAATAAGTAATGCACTATTGGACGGAACAACTTCCTTATTAAAGACATTCCCAAGGGAGACTGATATTATTCACTTTCAATTAGCTGTACAACATAGCTAATAGCTCACTACAATAAGATCCCCCGATAAGAGATACTGAGAGAGATAACGGGCCTTTAATGCTATTAACATTTTATAATATGAGTGCCTAATCTCATCCATTCCCTTTCCTCTCTCTCTGACTACTTTACAAAGATGACACACGTGTGTCAATTCTTAAGAACTGCATCTACTTTTACACTGTACACTGTGCTGCAAGAGAAGAGCATCAAAATCTGCTGCAACGTAAATAACTACATTGTTACTTATCACTTAGTTATTGTTATGAGTGAGAACATCCTTTTCATAGATTAACCACATGTGAAATTTCCTATGCTTTACTATGCCAAGATCTTTGAGATATAAAGTGGATTTGAAAGCTCAAATAAATTTTCAGCCGAGTTTTCCAAGGAAACTTGGGAGTTGTATTATTATTGGTTTAACGAATATGTAAGTTATCTGCTAAGATGCATGTAATATTATATAGATAGCCCTGTGTGTGTGTATGGAGAAGAAAGAAAAGTAATTGTAGTTAGGGAACGGAAGAGACAAAGGAGAAAGAAGGCCTTGGTTTTGTCGCACGACGTGTGAATCCTTTTACAAGGGGCAATAAAAATAAAAATCAATGTGTTGTGTACCCTCATAACGACTGTGCTAACAATGCAACAAAGCAAAATAAGGAGAGCAAAGGCAGGGAAGTCAAAAGAAGAAAGGCAGGGGCACCGGGTGGACTGGTGGACACTGCACCTACATCAGACATCACCTTCTCTCTCTCTCCACTAAATACCAACAACTATAATTCAATGGCCAACTCAACTCCTTTTGACTATTTGACTCGTTGAAGAAAATCTCTCCAGCCATCTCCTTCCTTCCTACCTACCTACCTACGTAGTCTTTGTCCAGCCTCAGTCCTCACTCACATTCACATCTACATATTCACTCACTCACTCTCCAGCCAAAACAAGACAGACAGGATATCTTCTAATAGTAAAGGAACACAGATTCTCAAGATGAGTCAAATATTTGTGAAGGAGACTCTAAAATCCCTTGTGTAGAAGATTCTATAAAAGAGTTGGAATTTAAAGAGACCTTATATGAATATTATTATTATTATATCAACTATATACACTCTCTGTGCATGCATGTTGAGCTTAAATGTAGGAAGAAAAGGATCTTTGCGTAGAATGAGAGTGGAAATGGATGAATAGTGAATAGGAAGGCTGAGGCAGGCAGGGAGATGGCTAGAAGAGAGTCCCGACATGAAGGCTGCAACTCGTGCACCTTAGATTCATTTGGTGTCTTGTCTTGTCTTGTTTGTCTATTCTCCACTCTCTTCTTCTTCTTCTTCTTCTCTGCTCTTCTGACTTGATTTTTCTCTGTAGGCAAAGATCAGTTTCAGTTTGCTTTCGCTCTCAGCTCTTTTCTTCCGAGAGGAGTCGTCAGGCTGACTCAGTCTTTACCAAAAGTACTTTTATGAGAATAATAATGATACGGAGCAAGGAGCTCGTTCTCCTTCTTTTCTGTAACACTCACTCACTCACTCACTCACTCACTCACTTGGTTACCTATTCATCGGCCACTACTGCTATGCATTTCATGGACAGACTATTCACCAACTCTCTCTATAAGCCTCTCTCTCTCTCTCTCTCTTCAGTCTCTGCGCTATTTATAAATAGGTAGATATAGTATAACTTGTAATGATATTCTACTATTCTGTTATGAACAATGCCCACCTAGTTTTCAAGATCTATATGAGGAGGAGGAGGGAATATGTAACTTATGTATAATAATAAGCGACGTTTTCTTCCCTAGATCCTATATTATTATTATCATCATCACCATTGCATTACAAATCTTTTCTATTCAAAAGCTATTCGGAGGAAACTGGATATGGTACATTAGCTAACGATGACTACATAATATAATATTATTATCATTAGATTCTTCTTGTTATTTAACTGTTAATATAGAGCATGGAACTGAATTCTCATTCTCACCTAGAGAGAGAGAGACTCGAGACGAGACGTTGCTTCCAAAAGTCACGGCATAACAAAACATGCTATAGAATCCCAATGAACAAGTCAGGTAGGACAGGATGCTAGTCTATGAACCTATTCTTTCCCTTCCTTGACAATGTTTCTTTACATTTTCTCGCTCCTCCTGTCAAAACACATCACAACAACCGGAAAAACTAGCTAGAACAAAGTGTAGCAGTCAAAATAACTTCACCGCAGCTATTTATCCCTTACACATGCCACTAATATATCATCCCTATACATTTCCCTTTTACATACCACTCGATAATAAATAAATTATGTGTTGAGATCACTAATATTCCTATTTATGTATAGCCCCATTCATTCCACACCTTTTAACGGATAAAATAACGACAATATTTTTTCCCATTCACATTCCATAATTACTAGATGCGACATCTTATTTATATATTCAAGATTTTGTAGACAAAAAAGCAGCCATTTTATGAATAGGAAATGGTAAAGAAGAAAGTTATTTATTACAAAGTGAGGAGACACAAAGAGGGATTTGTTTTCTGGAAGAATGTTCTAGCACAGGAGTTGTCTGTGACCCAAAATAATTCCATATGATGCATTTTAAGGATATTTTAGGGAATCCAGAGTTAACCCGTACACGTATAGCCAGAAGAAGGAATGATATATAAGGGAGCTCGGCTGGTAATAGTTTTAGGTGAATGATGGTGAAATGTTGTGTAGTATTTAGATGGCTAAGTAGTTGAGTAGTGTTGTAATGAACAAATGCGTGTAGACATAGAGAGATAAGTAAGTGGAGGGCGCACACTCTGGAGAAAATAAATATTTTCTGTTAAATGGAGTAGATCGGATCGGACACAGAATGGCCGGGGAAGAAGAAGAAGAATAAGGTAGAGGAAAGGAGGACTAATATAATGTCATGAGAGGAACAAGGTTTTGGCTATAGGGCGAGAGTAGGTATAGCTCGTTCGAGCCGGAGAGTCAATGTGAGTTGTTCATTGCATAACAGCAAGTCGCATCATTGTCTGCATTGTGCTCCTTCTTTTGCTGAGCTGTAATAATAATAATAATAATATGACTTTTGAGTGTAGTCTTGTCTGAGGCGCATAGTAAGTAATAGTGGCTCATGTCCATCTCATGCTGAGAATTGGGACCCAAGGGTCTTCTCTTCTTGTGATCTGTTCTTGTGATGCGTCCCGCTGCTGCTGCCTTTCTTCTTTTGGACTTGTAGCCTTTTGCCAGTCCGGATACGAATTCTATTTATTAATAATGTGTTGCATGTAAGCTGAAGCCTCAAGTTTTACCAACTGTGGTCATACATACTTAGCTATGTAGTTAACTTCCTCTAATAACCTTTTGACCACTCCCACAGCATCCAACTATCACTAAGGCCACTATCTACCTACATGCCTACCTACCTTAAACTATTATACGCAATAACAACGCGTCTCATTCCTAAATATTTTATAATAATAATTATATTTCCACGGATAGAATCTTCAGCGTAGTATAGAATCATCCCTTTATCCCCGCAGTTCACAAAGACGAGGAAGAAACCAGTCACTCACTATGTACTAACAGTAGGAGTAGGAGGATGGAATTCATTCAAAAAACTCAGAATTATCCATTTTAAGTGAGACTATCACACAGACAATGTCCGACTATGACTTTGCCATGAGTCTCAAGTCTCAGATGCCACCCAATGAAAAAACTATGAATTAAATTCATTTCTACCGCTTAACTTCCACTAATAGCTCATAATTCTTCCACGTAATGAAAATTCAAATGCCAAATGCATTTAAATGAAATCATATTATCTCATTTCATATCTTATCTTACATAGCTGTACATTAATAGTTTATGGAATTCGCTTCTAAAGTGGTGCACACACCATGAAAGGAATTATTCTGCCTCCTCGTAATATTACCACAACATTAAACGTAAATGAGAGTCAGCAGAAGAAGTTGATAGTAAGTCTATGATCTCCTTATCAGTTTATCAGATCCTCGTTCGACGAAATTCTTAATAAATAAACATTTTTCATTGTTGTATAGAGTTCAGGTCATTTATAACAGCGTCGGGTTGGAAATAGATGAGAAATGAAGAACAATATATTAGTAAAGTGAGAGAAAAGCCTATGCGCACACAATCAACGGATGTGCATTGTCTATAAGGAGCGTTATGTAGCTAAATTGTTGATATATGAGGTGATAAAGTATATCATTTAAGTTCTGTTATGGATTGACGTTTGTTGTTAATCAAGTGAGAGAGGCGGTTACGCAGAGCATGATTTACCATCGATCATGTTTTCGACTCACTCATTAGCATATTGTTGAGAATCGTGACTTTAAAGGACGGATCTTCCATCTCTTTTACTCTTTTCAATTGGATTAGAAATGAATGAGGACGAATAGGTTACTAATATCAGATCAATTAGGCATAAAAGTTTAATTCGTGTTAGTCTTCTCGCTCTACGTATACTATAGCGCAATAATATATAATTCTGCTGCATCTAGTATATAGGCACTTGGAGTTGAAGACTTCAGTTTTTATCTTAATAGCATTTTCATGCTATAAAGGGAAATAACGTTTTATTGCCATTTTTTAGCTCTCTAATGTTCTCGCAATTTTTAGAGATGTAAAGTTCATCGTTTTCAGAAAGTAATGCCTCTCATAAATTAATGTAGTGTACCTATATCACGATTTTAGTTTAGAAACCATTTTATGAAGGGCATCCATCTTGTCAAGCCCGGAAAGGCCTCTTTTCGGTAGCCTTTACATTCAGATGCATTTTGCAAAATAAAAATTCTGCGTCAGTGTCCTGAGGCATGTGCATGATATGCTAACTTTGTGTATCCATGTACAGATATAATTTTTGCACGCTAAAATGGTTAATTGATAAATAGGGTGTAGGGTTAAGAGGTGCTCTCTTATCCGACAACCACCTAACTCTTATATTATGACTCACTGTCAATGTAGAAGCAATTAGCACCACTTCGAGCTCAGCCTCCCACAAACTCTTGCTTGAAAAGCTGTTTTCAACTTGAGAATTTCGTGCATAATGCAGCTATTAATTTCAGAGAATCTTAAGTGATTCACTTAAGGTTGGCCTGTGGTGCCGTGCCGACAGAAACCGAGTGTGGTGAGTGAGCAAGGATAAATGCCACCCTTTCCTATATGCCGTTTTTCAATTATAATCTTTTGAAATCGGGTACTAGAAGCTTTTGCTCAGAAAATAATTGGATGCTGTGTCTGTACTTACCTGTCATTACACCTAACACACTAGACTGCATTTTATATATTGCACAAATTGTCTAGAAATGATTTAAAATGTGTGTTACGTGGCTACAAGACTAAAAATCATGTAAAAAGGACGTACATTGGAAATTCAATGAAATAAAGATTCTTGTAGTGCGCCACAATGAAATTGGTGTTGAAATTAGCGATCTCTGATGAAGCGAGGAGATCCATCTTTATTTAAGAATGAGAATGGTGGCGGTGGTGGTGGTGGTGGTAGGCAGAGGAGAATATTATGTACAGGTGAAGCTCTTTTTTACTTACGTGAGTCTGTGCATAGTCAGTAACTGTAGAGAGCAGGGAGTTAGTTGCGTGCACGTACGTGATATTAGTGTATCATGCATGTAACTATGTACATATGTACAAAGTATTGTTACATTGTTGAAGAGTCAAGGTAGGATTATGAGTGTGATGTAAGGAGCAAAAACTGTTCATCCATTGGTGGACGATGCGGCCATGCTTGAGCCAGAAAGTAATAATTTTCCTCAGCAAACGGCCCTTCTTTTTCTCATTACATTCGAGCATTATACACGTTAGTTTCTACCAATCTAAACTCAATCTGAGCAGTCGGCACATTCTTCTTTTCATTTTAGCACCAAAATGGATAAAAAATTGCAGGAAGACCGACTCGTCTTAAATTGCATATTTCATCTCCCTTTTATCTACGTCCTACTAACCCATCGCTTTTTTACAAATACTCCCTACTAATAAATGTGCCCATCTTAAACATGTCTACAACACTTCACAAGGTTTTTCTCGTGAAAAGAACTTCTTTTGTTCTAAATATGACTCAATACAGAAATTAATTGTAAAACTAAAGATAAAATTTAATAATGAAGCGATTCTTGACAAAGTTATATTTTTTAGTATAATAATTATAAAGAGGGAAATAATGTTATATAGGAATAGTGTATCAAGCGTCTATTGCTCAGTTTAATGCTGAATGTATGTATAATAGTAAAAAGGCGGTTTGTTCGGTGTGAAAATGAAAATGAGCACAAATTAAATACAATTAGTGAAAATTGGGAGGCGGTAAGGTAAGCTATATAGTATTTAGTGTAGGTAAGAGACTATTTATGCTGTGACTGATGTACAGAAAGGGTACATGCTCCATAGCTGTCTACTTATATCAAATAACATTTGTTGTGGCTGAGGACGGTGAGTATTTAAATTGAAAGCTTTTAGCATGTACTTAACTTTAAAATCAAGATGAATGAATTGGGATGTGCCGAGGGAAGAGCTCTTTCTCATTGCCCTTCTGATGAATCTTGTAATCTCACGCTAAAGCAATGCACTAGCATTTCGTGGAAGAATAAGTAAAGCTAAACTTGACTGGATTTAACTCAGTTGTGCAATCAAAGGGAATAGCTAGCTATTTGAGATCTAAGTGATATAATATTATGTGAGCAACTCAGTAGATACGATGCATAGCTCTAGAGAACTACCCAGCCAGTACAGAAACAAAGAAAGAAATTTAAAGAACGAGTCTCTCTCCCTATAAACACAAGTAATAATACTTAAAAAGATTATAAAGCGTCAGAAAAGGTGAAATTATAGAAAAGAAAAAAGTTAAACGGATGGATGGAATTCCTTTTTGTGAGACTGGCTGCGGCATGACACGTTCACCTGTCATTATCTATCCTATTCAAGAATTATACTAGTACAATACAAAGTTATAGACTGTGTCCATTTCTTATAAAAGCTACCTAGTAAATATCTGACGGATTTAGTTCCTCTGACAAATCCCTCTGCAAATGCCAAAGAAAAATCATATAGACTCACTTTGCAACATTTGACGAGAAAAGAAAAATGTTTGCAAGTAGGAATAGTGAATAGTATCTGTTTGATTGAATCTGCTTGTCACACATGCTAAATTCTATGACAAAGTCCATTAAATGGCGACATTTCTCTTGAGCTGCCAGCTTAAGTGACTACTCTTTGCCACAATTGCCTTTTAAATCTGAAAACATTTTCTTATCGCATAATGAATCACATATAGAATGTGCCGCAAAGAGACATTTTTTATTTTAGCACTATTAAATATTTACTACGTCTCTTTAGTAATAATATGCAACATAGATTGCAAAAATACTTGTTAGTTTAGCAAGGAAGAAAAACCTCAGTTATTTTCAGTTTCTCTTTAGGAAACATATTTCGTTAATTGAAAAGGTAGATATTTTAATGCATAGTGTCCATTAGAATAAGTAGCCATGTCATATAATCAGTGTATCTATCGAAAACAAGGATAAAGTTTGCAATGCATGAACAGAAAGTTGAGTAGAGAGCAGGTATTTACATTTACACGGTCGCTAGACTGAATAATGGAATGAGCTCTAACTAAATGATGGGGATTGAAATTGTGTGAGTTGAGTTTTAGCAACAAATAATGCAACATGTATGTAAAGTGCTCATCCTCACGTCAGGCCAGGCAGGCAGGCAGGTCCGACCGAGGCAGGCAAGGGATTCAAAAGGAGAGTGCTATGAAAAGGATAACATGTTTGATAATATCCCTACATACACGCAAATGTAATAAATGTAAAGCGGGCAAGCTTTCTACTAACGAGACGAGAGAATGAAGTAAAGTATCTCTATGCTTGCATGTCATCATTCCTATCATATAATTTATTAACAAGACAAGACAAGGCCAGGGCAAGCTACTTTAACTCACTTTAACTCACTCAGCTCTTTCCTTCCACACAAATCCACTTGCCGATAATCGCATGCTTTACATACGTTACATTGCTTTCTGTTACGTTTACATTAAAAGACGAGTTACTTTCATACCTCAAAACCACTACTAGTGTCTCTAGTATTAGCACACTGTGTGTGTCTGTGTGTGTGCCTAGCCACATTACACCCATTACTAAGTGTTTCTACGACGATTTACAACCATCTCTCCTCTTTTGGACAGTGGACAAAATGGACAAAAATAAAAAATAATACTTTTTGCATTTTTTTTATTTCAAAATATTTCAAGAAAACACACATTTTTTGCATTCTAATCAATTAGAATCAATATTTAACAGTTCTTTGCTACAGAAGATTTTTTTAAACATATTTTTAGAAGAGATAATGTGTAAAAAATGCCATTTTGGCCACTGGCTAGAATGTCGTGTGGTCTAAGATGCATGCTGACAAAATGGACAAAAATAAAAAATAATACTTTTTACATTTTTTTATTTCAAAATATTTCAAGAAAACACATTTTTTGCATTCTAATCAATTAGAATCAATAATTAACAGTTCTTTGCTACAGAAGGTTTTTTTAAACATATTTTTAGAAGAGATAATGTGTAAAAAATGCCATTTTGGCCACTGGCTAGAATGTCGTGTGGTCTAAGATGCATGCGTTTCTTTCTCATCTCTCATATTATTATGGTGATCTTGGTGAGTATAGGAGAGGGAATGGTTTTGGCTTCGTGGTTGGTTTGGGCAAAAGTTAATCGGCAGAAAAATTTATTACAGGTTATTTGCACTTACTAATTTCCTGATATTTCCCTTTTTTCATCCAAGAACAAAGTGAATTTCTCATGATGGGATTTTTAAGAAAACAAGATTGTATAGCTCAAGAGTCTTCATGTAGTTCTACACCTCGTTGGAAAGGAAGAGAGATACCGCAAAGATAAATTGGCAACAGTCTAATAGTAGTAATTATAATGCGCACACCTGTTATTAGTTCCTCTTTGATCATTGACGACAAGGGAAGGAGATAGCATGTAAAAATACATTTAAATATAATATTTGTGCATGCATTGCTAACAAACTAGCTACCTGCGTACGTGTTCATTGTTTCTGTGTATTTCCCATTCCCCTTCCCTTGCCTTGCACTGACTCCTGTGAATAGCCTTTTATTATTATACACGCATTAGATTATGCCCATCACCTCGCAGTTCATGCATGCATACTGCAGGGCTACCCATAACATAACAGAACACCAAAAACTCACAATTCACAATCAGAAAGAAAGTAGTAGATAGTTTGGTTAATGATGGCAGAGAGTGGGCTAACAATAAGCAAATTCTGTTGTTAGTCAAATGTTATCAAGTCTCTTGCCTTGCATGTTCAATTTAGAGCTCTGTGCACACACAGCACACACCACAACAACACTCTGCTCTGCAGCATCAATAGAATAATAGCCTCCTGCCTCGGCACAAATGAAAACAATGCATTTATTTTCTTTGACTCTTGCATAAAATTCTAGCTCTGCTCCTCATTGTTCCACCAACTAACTCTCAACGCACAGAATAATACAGAGCAAAATAATTTTTCTTTATTATTATTATTACAACTCGTTTGATATGATTATTGTTTAGCTGGAATTTTTCCTCCTAAAAGAAATGCTTTTGGAAAGTCGTGAATTATTATTTGGTCCCTGTGTTATTTGATGGGCAAATTCCATTGGCTCTAATTTATATATTGACCTCGCCTCGTAATTGCTTCTACATAGTCTCTCTGTTTTTTGCATTTTGCCTATAAGTTATAGTCATACTATGTACATATCATAATAGGAAAGAGTATAATATTATTTCGGATTAGTTCTTTGTAAAAATGCTAAAGTAGTAAAAAGTCAAGAAGTCTATGAGATGTAATAAATAACTAGGCAAAGTAGCTAGATCAAAATCTGCGAAAGAATATTTGCTTTTTAAATGAATTGACTTAAGATTAGAGGGGCTTATTTTAAATGACGTTATAATGTATGCGGTTTGAAGGAAGAAGGAGCTAAGGCAAGTTACACTGATTTGATGAGTAACTACTTACTACATGCCATTCTTTTACGTCCCGTCCAAATAGTTCGTTTAGCATTCTTAAAGAGAAATAAATATGCAAAGACAACAGTAATGCTCAAATAATTATGCTGATTGAATGTGGAAGAAGCAGTTTGTTTTTGTGGAATGTCTCGATCTGAGTGATACACAGAGCTCTAATGAATTCAGTAGCGTGTAGGATTTCACAGTTGGTTGGAGACAGAGAACAGGTAGACTGTAGCATCTTTAGGCGACAGATGAAATCAGGTAGGACACCATTTTAAACTGACTAAAACGATAAGTATGTACATTATTAGTACTCCTTGTTCGTTGTAGACAGTTGACTCTACCCTTTCCATATCTCCCTCCACTCACTCACTACGATTACTTCTTCTCCTCCTCGCTATCACATTTTATCCGAGTCTGTTGTGGCAGTGTTCGAGGAGCAAAGGTATTTCTCTCTACCTAAAGCTGCCTATATGAAATCTCTATACGTATCACTAGGAGAAACATGAAACCGTGAATGTGCTTGGATTTATGATGTTCATGTTGATTTTGAATTTAAATTAAATCAAGACGAGTTGACCCACCACGGACCGGACCTGATCTCGACTTTTATTGTTTTTCTGTCCACTACGATTTCGATGTGGTAATGTGTGGCCCTGCTGAGATATAAAATGAATCAACTGGACGCATAATACATTTTAAATGCCTTTCTATGCCTCAAGAAAAACAACTAAATAAGTAATTGCCTTTTCTAAATATTTAACTAGAGTTTTAACAGGGAGAAATCGTAAATATTTTGATTTAAACAACAAAATAAGGATTTATTATGGAAGTCAATTAATACAAAATCAATTTGAAAAGTAGTTATGCAATTAGAATGAAAGATGGGCTCGATAGTTGAATTTTAATGGGATTAGGTAGCTGTAGCTAGAGACAATTTGTGTTTGATTACTTCATTACTAAAAATGGATCTAGTTAAAGTGAGAAGAAAGGATGTGAGGTTGCATGTAAACTGCAAGGAATAATTTTGGCGAGTAATTCATTAGGGCGAACCTGTGTGTGCTAAGTGGAAAGAGGTAAATAGCAGCGGAGAGTGTGAGGGAAGGTGGCTGGATCTTGGCATCCTCTGATGCTCCTTTGGGGATCGTCTTTATTAATTACATATTATTTCCCTGGCGTCAACTGCTAACTGGGAACCTGCATCTTTTCTATTAGCAAAAGGACGAGTCTCTGTTGTCTGTACTTGTACTCTGTAGAGTTGCAGTTTGTGTGATTCGCTGGATTAGCCAACAAGATCTAAAAGTCAGGAGAGAGAGAGAGAGAGAGAGAGAGAGGGAAATGAAACATGTTCCATCGACCAGAAGATGCTCAGCAGAATATTCATGAGTGATCGTGAGATTTTATTTCATGTAGTTCATAGATAATTTAATAGTAGTTTGTAGGTAGTTGTACAAATTAGGCAGGTATTTTACAGAATATTCATTACTCAGGGCATCTTCTCTCCTTTCCTCAGCTCCTTGGCTCATCACTCACTGTCCAATTAAGAAAAGTGCAACAAAAGAACCACCTTGACACTAACTAGCATTTTTACAACTACTGACTAATGTGTTTCATCTCAACATGGCACTGTCTGCCGAGATATTACGAGATTCTTTTCCATCTCTCAAGTCCCATCGTCAGCCAAACAAATAAATGATTGTGCCTATCTCACCTGCTGCATGAAAATCCAGTCATTTCTCCTTCTTCTCCTACTCCTATGCATTTAATGCTAATTGTTTAGTAGGCACATCATCTATCTAATGTGTTTACTAATGCAGAAAAGTTTCTTTGCTTGGCATCCTGCACATTTTGTCCCTTGCAGTTTTCGCAGTTTCATCTCCTCGGCTAATTCCTCTCTCTCTCTAGATCCTCCCTCGCCATACATACATAATCATATTATTTAAATGAGTGGGTCGTGGGTGAACTGCTTCAAAGCGTGCAGACTTTATAATATCTTCTCTTCTCTATATTTCTAATACCGGTTACTATTACTTTTGTAGTTTATCTGTGTAGGAGTATTTTTTAGCTCTTTCTGCACACACAAATACTAAACTATTTATCTCCTTATGCTAATGCTTTATTAAATGTGCAACAATTATATATTGTCTCCGTGGAAATATTCGTTGAGGTGGACAAGATATTTAAGCAGGAGCACGACTCTTTGTCAGTGCTAATGGATAATCCAGCCATATGCATGTATATTAGTAACAAGTCGCAGTTTAGTAGAAGCTACAACAAGACTTGTCTCATCTGTCAAAACTCTTGTCATTTCTACTCATTCAGATGAAACCTCAAACCCGCATCCTTTTCTCAAATTAAAGAGCTGTTCAAAGATCCAAGACCTTTCTAAATATCTTTAATTCATTGGTGCTATGCAAAGTGATCCGATATCTAACACTTTTCCATCCACATAGCTCACTTTTAATTTTTCTCGTTCATTGTGAAATGAAATAACAGAGAAAATCCCAATCCTTATTATTATTATATAAATATTATTATACTGCTATTCTTCATATCTCTCTCTAGTTTATTTTATTGAAGTTGCTGCTAGCTTTATTTGGAGTGCTTAGAGCATTAGGCCTCTTCTCAGTCAGCATCAACTCAAGTGGGCATGAAAAGTTTAGCTTGGCCTAATCAAATGAATAATGCAGTGTAGCTGGTGATCTGTAATCGAATATCACCACACAACGCAACTCCATTGCAAACTTTTACTCTTTCTGTTTACTAAACTTATCATTCTTAGATCACAGCAGACGTGTCTAGTGTCTTTAGCTTTTTTTTCTCATTCTTCTTTTTCTTCTTCTCGACAATTCAGTCCTTCTTGTCTGAATTTGTTGCGCCTTGTGCTGTCCGTCCGGTTCGTCCTTTTTCTTTCATAACTAATGCATTGCCATTTAAGGCACAGAGTCGAATTACTCTTTATTTAATATTAATTACCAAGTTAACTTGCTCACCCCTTGGGTTCTGCCTTCATTTCCTCCCAACTGCATCGCCATTCAATCTTTTGGCTACATTCTCTCTCATCCTTCTGTCACGGAGCACGAATCAAATTCGATGCATTTATTCCAATTGATAATATTGGATTTCCTTCAATGCATCACATAAATCCAGACGAATCGACAGGTTGAAAATAAATACAGTCTGGTTGCATATAGGAAATGATTTCCATTCAGATAGCCTTAGATAGCTGTCAATTTTTTACTTTGAGATACTAACCGTATAATAATTACGGTAAATGGAGCTAGACAAGAAACAAAGTTGAATGTATGGAATATATGTATCAAATTACCAAAGATTCTTCTACAGAAATAAAAGGGAAAAGACAGTGTCTATAGTAAACATTGAAATATGTGACGATTCAGTACTTTCATTAGCAAATATATATTTAATGGAAGTTTTGTCATGAGTCGAAATACTATTATAATTTTAAGAATGAGATTCCTACGTCAGATGAGAGCTTGCAGTTGTGCAAAAGTAGTAGAATAGTGAAAAGTTTTCTGAAATCTGCTGGATTTACACTCGTTGGGTTTTAATAAAAGCTTGGCATTGTCATAGCTTTTCATTGTCTGCAATGCTAAGTAAGTATTTGCATAGTGCATAGCATTTGTTTGTAAAGCCACCATGTACGCGTCTTGTTTTGCAAATCTGTGACGAGAATAGTTTGTTAAATAAAGTTCTCTAATAATAAATAGTAGACGTACGGCGACGCAGTAAGTAGTAAGTACTATGCTCATAAATACGAGAGCTATCATTCAACTTTTCTTTTGTGAAAACTCAGAAGGAACTCTTCATTCATGTTGAGTAATTTGAAAGAATGAATCATTGTACATGGAATCATAATAGAAATTTATGAGAGTTAGTTTTGCTAGAACTAAAAACGTTGTTGGCCGACTTAAGTCCCTGCTCTCCATTATTATTATCCTTTTTCATTGAAGGAAAAGCTAGGGAGCTTTTTGACGAAAAGGTACTTCTACTACTCTTTCTACTAATGAGCTATCAATTCCTTGTAACTTTTCAGACGAAGAAACTTTTCCTTGGACCACTTCACAATTTGCATCATAGAAAATATTTTCAGGGGAATGTATAATTTAAGTCTCTCTCTCGACTCTCCTCTATTGTATTTATCCAAATATATTGAATATGCATATATAATGTTTTTAGTTATGTACTTATAGTTGTTGGTTGGTAGTGCGAGCGTAACTTTTCTCAACTCCATCTTCCCATCGTTATCGTTAGTAGTTAGGTTTCCAGTAAATGGCATTTAACAATTTAACATCAAAGGTAAACTTCCTTCCTAACTCAGAGAGGTTTGAAACCTTTGTCCAGCATTTGAATCACATTCCTCACGTTTGAATAAATACATAAAGCATCAATGAGTTTCCTACTTAAACAAACAACGTTCTATGCTCAGTCAGAGAGAAAGAGAGAGCCAGAGGCCCGCAACTTTTCATACTAATTACGCTTTCATTTTTATACTCGTTCACACGCTAGAGTAAATAATCATGAGTTTTCTTTACATTTTCTAGAAATACCTTGAATTCAAAGGATAACTGTGGGAGATGAAGAGGGAAACGTATTTATTTACCGATTGCTTAGGTATATAGTTAATACAATCACTTCAAACCAGAAAATAGCAACTAGGTGCTAAGTGGCTGTTTTATCTTTACCTCTTTTCCTCCGCATATTAGAAATGATGTGATCTATACGGAGAAGAAGAGATATAGTAGGAAAAACCCTTGAAAATTTTCCTCTACGGATATTTTCATTATATAACCAGAGATAGTAGAATGTTATATAATGAATTATCATTCCACGATAATTTTATTGACGTCCTTTTACTTAGTTAAATAAATGCGTACTAACATAATATCCAAGTAGAAATACAAGGAACACTTTTGAAATATTTCATGATATTATACTACGTACTCTTATCAAATTCCGTGTTTAAATTGCTTCTTTTTGATCTTGTGTATTGTATTGTAAGCAAAAAATACAACTTTTCCGTTTGCGTTGATACATAATGGTACAGCTATACACTTTGTACATGGGAGAGTTCAGTCTGTATTTCATTGAACTTTTGAAGATGTACATAATAAATATCAGTAGAGATGTTATAGCTAAATGCTTAGACATCTTTTATCGTATTATATCTAACTTAGCTCGAGGCAATTCCATTTCCTTCATTCTGCAACATTTTTATTTATAATATCAACATGAAAAATTCAATTCTTTATTAGAGTATCTCTGTGTAACGCTCTCCGTAGCATTTGCTAGGAATTCATGCTGCATTCCACACGAACTATTTAAAAAAAAGTATCCTATCTAGTAAATATGCAAAAAAAGGTTCATATTTGAAATATTTGTTACATTTATCCTTAGTTACAAACACAGTACACAGTATGATGATATTTTGTGTAATATTATGGCTATTTTCATGCACAGACTCTTGTTTGCTCGAATAACTAAATTATAATGCAATGGAAAAATGTTTTATGCTCCTGTAAACAATGTTCATTTAGTGCGAGGAAGGATGGCATCCATTACTTTCCAACGACAACTACATAAATCCGAATGGCCATAGAGCAGAATTTACATTTGCACACACATTTGATGTGATGCAATGGAATAAAAAGATGCAATTATATAAAAGATCTCGAGTTTGGTGGATTGTAATAATAAATGAGTGAGCAGTGGTGAGTGAGTAGTGTCATTGATGATGGACAATACGTTAGTTTATTATAAAGTGAGAGAGAGAGACTGAGTTTTGTTGGGAGTTGGATAGTTTGCCTTATCATTAGCAGTTAGTGTCTTGGACTAGTTCCATTTCACAGTCATTTCTTTTTCTAATAATTGTGTTTGAGTTTGTCGTGCTGAGCAGAGGCAGAGAGTCGACTTTGAGCTGTAAACTTGGGAGGTATGTGTATGTATCTGCAGATAATAAAGAACATCAGAGCACTAACACTCCTCACTCAGCAGCACAATGCTATTGTGTTTCCAAACAAATAGAAATTCATTACAAGTCTCCATAGAAGAGGAAAACAAATTAGGGCTCTTCATAAAAATCTACCTGCTACCTTTCCGTGACCATAAAATGCCAACTCACTCTCCAATGTGTAAATACTTATGAATGTATTTCCCGTTGATTTTTTAAATTTACATCTGAAGCAGATAGATAAGTTTTTACCTTAATTGGATTATGCCCTTTCTCTCCTCTAACTCTCTACAGCTGTTTCACTTCACAGAGACTGTCCCATAGTGCTAATTGTGTTTGCCTAATGCTCCTTTCCACCTATTTACAGACATTCTCATTACATTCACTCCATATAAATATTATACAGATCATTATAAGAAAGACTCCTAAATCTTCCCATTATAAATAAATAAATACACATATCGCCACTTTTGCCATTCACGGCCATTCATAGCTGGAAATCTTGCAAGTTTTTTTCCCTCTCTCCTTTTTGCCAAAACAGATTACTTTTTTATCAATATCTAGCTGATTAGATTCCAAGCCTCAGTTCAACCCTTTTACATTTCCAACCTTTTCTACTGCCTGTTGCGAACTAGTAAATGCATCTATTATATCCCCCCCATTCATATCATTTTCAATGGCATCACCATGTTTTGTCCAATTGTAAAAAATGCAAATCTTAAAAAGTACCTAAAGACGATTTTATCCTATATATCCCAGCCACCATATAGAAATATACTTTGAAATCAGTTTAGACAAAAATGTACGATGGAATTGTGTACATAATGTGATCCCATAATGATCTTGCAATGCCATGCGGTACCGAAATGGATTTTTGAGTGCTTTTACACTTAAAGTCTTGTAGAAATGCTATAAGTAAACAAATAATGGAAATCTCAACTGAATTTATCCTCTTGAATCCACTTGAGTAAATTTTAAGGACAACTTGCTCTACACTAAGCCACCACATTATTACACTGAACAAAAGCCATTGAAAATGGACTTTCATAATAATATTCTTACACTGCTCACAGATGAATTAGTCTTCTTCACTATTGTTACCATTAATGCTACCTAACTACCTAACACCTACTATTGAATTATGAATTTATAAATAATGGAACAGTTCTCAGATAAAACTACCTATAGCCATTAAGTTGCTTGTTACATTATTATCATAATAGTCCTCATAGAAAACCCCATTATAATATCTGTCTATGTATACAGCGATGATAAAGAAAACTATTTCCGAACGCATACATCATATATTACATGAGTACCTATATACCTACTTAGGTAGATATATAATAGTATTCTTGAAGAGGTGTTAACAGATCTCTTAACAAAGCTTTTAAAGCTCTCTTCAGCTATATTAGCTGAATCTGATTATAATATCAATATCTACTGATAAGCAAGGAAAATTCATCGGGATTTACATCTGTTTATTAGTAGGTAGTACAAGAATTGGATTTCTAATAGCTACCTATTGTGTAAATCATAAAGTTGATCACATTATTTTCCATAATGCTCTTTATTAGTCATATTATAAAATATAGAAATGTACTATACAACAAACTAAATGTTTATATTATTACGTTATATCTACGCATTATAATATTAGCGTCTGGTGGATAGTTATAGCGGAGTTTTACGGTTTCCTTCCGCGGCGTATATTATATATGCAATTGCAATTAGGCAGACGTCTTGTTATTAGGCTCTAATAGATTTTCGTAGCGACAACAGAATTTTCATGTCCGCAGATGGTTTAGAGATTCTGGCTGGCTTTCTGTTCCGTTTAAGCTCATCTACAAATAATGTACAAATAAGTGTGATAAGTGTTGATGTGATAGGTAGTGTAGGAGATTTGTTCTTTTAGGACGAGTAGAATTAACAAGTAGTGTTATTGTTGGCTAGATGAAGTTCCTATTGTTGTGGGGGATGAAAAGGAATTGACTAACCGCCGCCGCCTGCCTTCATAAGTGGCACAGCTATAATAATAAGCTGCTGTGTACACAAATCGGGCACTTTGGCCATTAGGACGTCATCTGCGGATGAGCTGAGTTGGGGTTAATGGTTAGGAATTGGAGGCATTAATGGCGACAAATAGGCGACACTCAATTCCCTGTAATAGAGTTCTGCCTCAGATAAGCACTGACTTATTATGCGGAGGCACGTTCTCGGCAAGGCACATAATAAAACTCAGGTGCCAATCTCTGCCTCTTTCTTCCCATGGATCTTCCAATTAAAAGTCGCATCGCTTTTAACTTTAAGTCACGCACAGCCACACAGCCCCTGCTCATCTCCCCAATTCCAGTCAACTACAGTATAATCGTTTTTATCCCTTGCCACACTAACAAATAAATACAAACGGAATGAAAGCTTCAAATCTCAATCCGTCTCCAGTCACAACAATAAACAAACTAGTACTTAGCATTTATCTTTTGTACAACATTGCTCCAAGCAAGGTCTGCAAACTTCTTTCCTACAACCAGAACTCGCTAGACAAACAAATCAAGTTAGCGTTTATTTTGGGAAATAATATTAGTACTTGATTCCGTTTTCACATTCGAGGATTACAATCAAAGGAATCTATTGGCGACATTGTGTCCTAATCATATACAATTAAAAATAACAATTGACCTTTATAGGCGTCAATAATAACATAATATTTACTGTACGATGATAGTCGTAGAGTGATGATGAGTCATTTGAATGCATTTCGGATTCATATACTTAACTTGTGTGCTAATTTCCGTTTTTTATCTTTGATTACAGATTCATCTCAAGCAGCACGTACCGGAGGATGCTTTAGCGGGAACTCAACAGTGGAGACAAGATCTGGTCCTCAGAGAATTTCAGACATTCAAAAAGGAGATGAAATTCTGACGATTAGTCCTGAAGGAGTGCCAACCTATAGTGAAGTTTTGCTCTTCCTTGATAAAAACAGTTCTGAGACGCGGGAATTCTACACGATGAACTTGGAGTCGGGTCGGAGTCTGACGCTAACCCCTTCCCACCTTTTGTACTTCATCTCTCCGCAGGGAATCTCACACAAGGACATTTACAAACTGGAGGAACAAGGCTGCAGCTCCGCCTCAAAGTTCTTCATGCAATCCGCGGAAATCACATTTGCCAAAAACATCGAAGCGGGGGATTGGCTCCTCATCCAAAAAGAGAATTCGACAGCCGGACTTCAAGATGATATTTCGGATAATTTAATCGGAGATGAGAGCGTAGATTGTAAGGGCAGGGGCTACACCATCGAGAGAGTAGTTAGTATGGCGGTGCGAGTGGAGACAGGAGTCTATGCTCCACTTACGTCTACAGGTAATTTAATAGTCGACGGAGTTTTGGCCTCTTGTTATGCTGTCATTGACGACCAGAAGTTAGCCCACTGGGCTTTTGCTCCCGTCCGCCTCGCACACAATTTCTATTTGAGTATCTCCCGGCTCTGGCGTCAGTTCAGTCGTTTTATTACATTTAGTCAACGTGAGAGCAATGCTAGTGTTAACACCACCCCGTCCAATAATCTCGTTACGACTAATCATCTTCAACATAATCAAATCCCTAATACTCATAACCGCCGCTCTGGCGAAATCCAACATCAAAAGACCTTTGACAAAATCCAAGAACAACAGGGGATTCATTGGTACGCCTCTTTCCTCTACTCCGCAACCAGACACCTTCTCCCTTCTTACTTGCTCTACAGTTAATTCCCGGCTATTTAATAATATTCCGGGCATTTTAATTCGCACTTTACTAAAAATTGACAATAAACCTTCCAGTGGTGTTTGCTACTGTTGATGGGTTTTAATATCAGTTATTGGCAATTATTAGCATTTAATTGCGATTTCAATTATGCCCGCACTTCCGGAGAACCTTTAATATCAACATTTTTAAGTCTGAGTCAGTATTTTATTTAGTATGTACATTTTTTAAATAATTGCAGAATTTTAATTTTAAAACTGGTGTGTATTTAGTAGAATTTGTTCTACTTCGGTACAGACTATTAAGGTCATTGATTTACATAGACACAAAAATCTCTACTCGATATTCAAAGAGTAAAATAAATATCCTGAAGATGAATTTTTTGTCTAAATCAATTAAATAGCCAATAGGCAGCCATTATATTATGCTTTATAATTTTTTACCAACTACTATTCAGAAATAAAGTTATTAGTTATGTAGTTATGCTAACCCTGTCTGGTTTTATTCTAAATTCGAGCTCTGGCTATTATTTTCAAGCACTGCGTTGATTATTATGATCAGATCATGATCTACTTATGAAAGTAAAGCTATAGAAATTATTTGATTGTTCAACTGCTTACTGGTTTAAAATTTCGTCCAATTTTGATGGATAGATAGTTGTCAATTCTGAATAGGAAAATTATTTCAGAAAATACATGCTGTTGAAAACGGTGAAGAATAACTAAACCAGTGCTCATCTTTATTCATTATAGATAGTTTTCCAATAGTTACTACGTTATGCATATAAATTGTGTATTTAGCTTAAGCGTCTTTGACTGATTTTGAGTCACTACAGTAGGCTTTTAGATAATGTGCTATCGTGCAGCTTTTCGAAAGGCCAAAGTTATTTTGGAATGACAATGCATTCTGTTTTGAGTACGAAACTCATAAAATGTGAGTGTGCAAAATCACAATGCATTCTTTGGTATAGTATTCTACTGTAATAAAACGCTTATCACTTAGAAGAAGTGAAAAGCAGATGAACTGGCAAAACTCTCGTCCGCCATTAAATTCCTGTGCATATTGCTATACTACAGAGTAATTCATTTGTTATAGTAACTAAAAGTAGAAATTTGTAATGCATGTAACCGATAATAGAGCAATAGTTAAGATTTTGTATAAATATGTAAGAAATATCCAATGTGTACCTTATACTATGTAAAATTATTAGATTTTAGTTGTTAGATTCCTAGCCTAAGTGTGTGTACCTATATTTTGTATAAAGTATTTAGCCTATATATAATATCTAAAGTTTATGTGTAAATATATTATGAGTCTTTGACATGTATTTTAAAATAAGTAAGACTTGTAAGTATCAGTAAATAAATGCTTATTCCTACATTTAGTTAATTATTTTAAGAATTTATGTAGAAGATAGATTTATAATAATAGTTGCAAATAAATGACCACTTTATAACTAGGTACTAAGCAATACTTTAAATTAAGTTTGTTTACATGTACATTTATATTCTTGCTACACCTACACAACTTAACATCTATAAATTAAGTATATTGTTATAAAGATGAAAAAATCGTGAAATGTAAATATGGACAGAAACTAATAAGTATTACCACGTGGCTTTTTAAATGTAATTTTCTGTAAATGAGAATACTATCAAATGTGTTGTTATTATTCTGTAAATTAATAATGATTAGCTAATAGGATGCAATATGTACTTTTATGTGTATACACTTTTTAATTCAGTAAATGTAAGTACGAAGTACAACAGTAGGTTGTGTGTATGTGCAGAGTGAAGATGATATTTAGATGAATACACAAGGTATTAGGTGTTAAATAAGCAGCGTCTCGTGTCATATTATGTTTATGCTCTAATGTCATCAATACATCCAGATTTTAATCACGTAATTTAGATTTTAGAATGTATTCGTGTATTATGAAATATAAATGCAATAACTAACTAATAAATGCATCCGTTTTGTAAGCTATTTACAATGTGTCTACATTACATACAAGGATTATTTTCTGTCATGGAAATACAAATATGACCACACCGTTTTATAATATTTAACGCTTCTCAGCTATCACCCTTCTAAAAAGTGTAGGTTATTATTTAACTTATTACGGCTAAATAAATTCATTACTAGATCATGGATCCCTATAGAGAAAACTAGAAAACACATTTTATTTTTGCTACTACCTCTACTCATTAATTTCATTTCAGCTCAGAATAATATTGCATACATTGTTGTTCCTTGCTTCATTAAACATTTTCCAGAAGCATCCGACAAAACCATGTAGCTTTTCAGTATTTCATTCTCATTTTACAAATTACTACGTAGGTTCATAAAAGTATCATATTTTCGTTTCAATCTCTAAAGAATAACTGCGTCTAGGTGCTGCTTTTGCGAAATTTACTATGCCGAAACAGTATCTACCCAACTCAGTAGCATTCTTGCTTGGTGAAAACTAATTCATTTTCTATCAGAAATTCTCGAATGATATAAAACTGTCCTTGGTTCACAATTACCTACTAAATATTTCATAAAAAGATTTAGAACCTAAAAAATTTGAAGATCTAGTTTTTCTTCGAGCATATTTCTTAATGAGCATTTCATTACTTTAAAATAAAACTACTTATACTCTTAAATAAAATATTCATGTAATGTTTATGTGTACTTTCTTAATTACCATCCACCTGTTCATTTACAGCAGTTTCTGTACCTAATCGTTTTATATACCACTAAAGTTTTTAAATAATTAAGAATTTCTATTCGTCCAGTTTTTCCTGCTAATCGACGCACTGTTAGATTCGTAGGTATAGTTTAATTCACATGTTTTTCACGACGTAACATTAAAGTAAATATTAAAAATTGTGACATGCAAATATTAGTAAATAAGTATCTACAGAAATTGGTAGATAAATATGACTAAATACGTGTGTTTTTAAACGTAATTTTCTGTATGTATTTGTATATATGGAGACCCGATGAAATGTTTTACCGTTATTCTGTGAATTAAGATGATTAAATAGTGCGGTATGCTCTTTTTAAAGCATAATTTTAAAAATTAAGGAACGAATTGCTAAGCTTAATTGAATTGACTACCATCATCCCATATAAAATAATCGACTGCAAGATGAATACATTTTCATTGGCAATTTTAATACCGATGATCAAAGTGATGTTGATTTTATATCAGTACCTACAGATGTCTCTATATATAGACTGACCGCAAATGCACAAACTGTTTACTGCTGCATTTTTGCATTTGGTGGGAATCCAATTTGGGAAAAATCAATTTTACGTATTTTATTGCGGTTGATTATGTAATAAATGTTTAGCGTCCACATTTAGAGTAGCACTAGAGGGTATCTTGAAGGTGTCCTTTGTACGCCTTCGGGAATCATGAACACTTCATCTGGCCTTCTGGGATCAAATGTAAAATTTAAAAAAGTGTTGCCGACTTCGTAGATAGCAGACAAAGAAGATCTCTTTCCTGCGAAAAAGAACTTGACATGATCTTCCCCAATTATTGGCAAATCTTTCCCTCTCCTCGAAAAGGAAGTATTATGAACAATGTATACTAACGAGGAGTTAGGGCGTGAAAAGCGATATTTCATTGATAGCTCAAAGAGGAATCTCCTCCTGGAAATGTACACAACAGTTTCTCATTTTAGTCTAACACGTCATGGTCTTCTTTTGATGGAAGATCAATGGAATATGAATGGGCAAGGGGAGATGCCACTACGCCACTGCAATCTTTGGCTATACACGTGCATTTTGCTTGACTACTCGCGTCGGAGGTTATTTCTTAAGTTAGTCAATAACACATGGCATACATCAAACAAACATAAGATTGCTTTGTGCTTTTTTAGATGGGCATCTATTTCTAGGTAGACTGATGATTTTTGTAGTAGTTTTGGTTTGCACGCAGGATCTAAAATTTCAACTACGTCTATTATCTTTATTACCTTTGAAAAATGCAACATACCTCACCGAGTCTCGAGTACAAGTAAGTATGTAATTTATGATTTTATAAAAGCCCGAATCATGCTCTCTTCCGTTTTTGCTTACCTGCCATAACAAAGTACCTGAGATAAATTAAATTTCTGAATTTAAGGAAAAATAGTCGTTTACAAGTAGCTTCAAGTGGCATTAATGTAAAACTGCACAGTGGATGAATTTCCAGAGAACGCTGCGGAAATATAAATTTATTTCCTACTCTAGCATACCCACTGCGTCTTGTTAACACTAACACACAAACACAAAAGGAACACAAGGAATAGAGATTTTGCAAAATGTTCACATTCAAAAGAGTAGTCTTAAAAGCATAATGAAAATAATGATATTATTATTTAAGCTCTCCACTCACTAGAATATGTAAACCATTTAAAACACGATATAACAAAGTACCGGCGTCGTCCCCGACGTAGATGGCTTAAAGAGGCAGCAAGTACTATCTGCTAAGGAACTACTACTATCTGTACTACGCAGCTACGTGCTGGAGTAGAATATTGTGTAACGGTAACGTGTATTCGTGTATAGGTACCTGTATACGTTCCCAGCGTGAGCGGACAAAGGTAAAAAGTGGAAAACGCACAGTTTAGGATCTAATGTATACAGAGTAGAATATGTAAAATGGGAGTCTACTGGTATGGATATAATAATATAGGTTAGAGTGAACGCAATAGATGGTGACGTCAGAGGTTCGGACAGACAGACAGACAGACAAAACAAAAGTATAAAGTAACTGCCGGTAGGTACTTAATAATGCATGTAAGTAGATAATTGGTGGAGCTGTATGAGTTGAGTTTCCACCAGAAGGCTTTCTCTCAATTCTCTCGTTCTCTCTCTTTCTCTGATTGCTGTAGACAAGAGGCTTTAAGTGTAATTTCCTAGGAAAGCTATTACCCGAGCACATTTAGGAGTTACGTGACAGAGGCTGCCGCGTGGATATGCAGAAGTGAACAAGTGTCCAAGAACAGACAGGATAACATACATTAGTTTTACATGGAGAAAAAAGAGTGGTGCATGAAGGGAATGGTAATCTGCGACTTCCTTAGGGAAACAAGGATTTTAATGCAGTACTTCGGTTGCTCCTGGTAAAACGTTTAGAGAAAGGAGCCTTGCCGTGCCGTGCTGTGTATCTCTCTATTTCTCCACACTTTCAGTTCAGCTAGTCATATTATTTAAGGAGCCGACGGACCAGGTATGTGCACTGCCAAAGGATACATCAAGATAAAACGGAGAAACTTTTCCCGTTAAATTCCAGCAAGAAGAGCAGAGGAACGAACTCCCCTTTGGCTATGACAAAATTACCGAATAAATTTATGCCCACTCTCCTTTCACTTCACGTCTCCAATGTAATCCATGCAAAGTTATCAGCGCTCCTCACAATTTATGCCATCATAACACATTTATGCTCATTGCTTCTAAGTAGCACATTTTGTTTTCATTGCATTGTTTATACAGTTTATACGTAACTCACATTCTCTAGCAACACTCTCAATTAGGAGCCATATCTTTTTCATTGCTAAAATGCTAAACCATTCTTATTTATGAGTTATTTCAACTACACCGTCGTCGAGCAGTAAGCGTAGGCGTAGTTTTTTATGCATTTTAAAATTCAATTTTTAACATAGTGCCCCAAACTTCGTGCAAATGAATGCACTAAATATATACATACAGTGTAAGCAACACGACATTCAGCACATTTTTCGTATTTTATTTCAATCTCCGCCATTGTTATGCGGATTTCGTGGGATTAAAATTCTAATAACGTCTCACAACGTCTAATTGGACACCAAAAATCCAATTCCATTGTTCACCCAAATAGTACAAGCTAAAGTTTAGTCAAAAACATCAACAGTTTATCATTAACATATGCGGTAGCTTCAGCTAGGATGCAAATGTGCATCTCCTACCTTTTAACGAGGTACCGTACGAAAGAGACAAGATGTACGAGTAATTGGGATTTGGGACATTGATTTACATAAGTTTTCCCCATTAACATTTAGTCTCATCTTTGATAGGCAAAGATTTTATTGTTTGCTAAAAAGGTTAAGGAAGGTCAAAGAATTTTTCCGTCTCATTCCATTTTTTCCTAGATATCAAAGGAAAGAAACCCAAAATAAGCAGTTCACATAGGAATGAGCGTGTGCTCTTCTACGGTAACTAGTGTTTACATCTCAGAAAAAAGGAATTTCTTCTTGTGCTGACTTAGAAAAGTTTGAGAATGCTTAGAAGAGATTTGCGGAGAAGTTACACCACAAATAGAATCAAGTTGAGATATCCTTAGGATTTCTATATCTGATCTCTTTGTAAGATGAAACCCTTGGGAGATGTAACAATGTGTATACGTATACCTGTAGTACTTACATA